>APFE031669940.1:550396-574414 GCA_000404065.3 Pinus taeda | reverse complement strand
TGCAGGTTAAGAGCATAACAAGTGGTATCAGAGCTCTTTCCAGGGCCGGTGGGATCTCCATTTCTTAGCAAAAAAAAATTTGGCTAGAGACATGTTCCGGTGTCTTTAAACCACGGGATCTATCGTTGAGCGCATAAACCTGCGGATTTGGGGAGGCATGCATGCAGGAAATACAAGAGGTTTTCACGCTTGTTGGACTCCCTTGTAACCCCCATGGGCACCCCTTTGAGTAGTAGTTCATTAGAAAAAACCGTGTATGGACTGTCTTCCACATACCTTCTGGGTATATCGGAAGCCCCCTAGCTCCTCTGCAACCTAGCCATAGATAAACCGTCGACCGTCTTGCTGCTACAGTACACCGAGAACAACACTCGGAGAGATTACTCGCCCGTACGATATGGTAGTCGGGTTGTACGGCTAAGGGTACGGTTGATCGTCCTTAGTTAGAGCCTTGAAACATTGGGCCGAGTACTACTGTCAAACCCTTATGTATATTGCTATCTGTAGCACCTGACACTCCTCGAGACCATAGTTCCTTTCTATCTTGGGATCACACGTCATCTCATCCAGATCTGCTCACGCAAAGGGGTGTAGCAGTAGTAGACATCAGTCTGATCTATTAGATCCATCAGATCCGTAGCAGCAATCTGTTATGCCGCTTAGAGTTATCCGATCCGCCATTCAGATCCACCTGATCTCTCAGATCCACCTGATCTCTCAGATCCACCTAATCTCTCAGATCCACCTGATCTCTCAGATCCACCTAATCTCTCAGATCCACCTGATCAGAATCAGGACAACGAGCTGAGCATGGTGGTGCCATTCAATTCTTAGTGAAACAAATTTTTGGCGGTCCCAAATTTCAAGCGCATCAGGTCGGTGCATGGTAGAAACTAGAGCTCAAGCTATGGCCAATGAGAGGATGGAAAAACTTGAACAAACCTTGCAATCCATCAAAAATCAACTTGACAATCTAAAAATATTAGTCTCGAGCATAATTCCGAAAGGCAAGGAGGTAGCCCATGAGGAGGTGTATATTGGCAATGGACACAGTGAGGGTGAGTCTATCCATTCTCCTCACCTCTGGGGCTCCCAAAAACAACAATCCCATCCGAGACCTCCCAATTTGGATATGCATAAATTTTATGGTTCTCACCCAGCGGCATGGATAGCACAAATGGAGCAGTATTTCAATCTGAATAACATCCTAGATGATGAGACTCATCTTATGGTGGGGAGCATGTACTTGGACAATGAAAGGTGGCAATGGTGGGAATGACATCAACGTTGCAATGCACCTTTTAGGACTTGGGACAAATTCAAAAAATCTCTTACAGACCACTTTGACCAGGAATCTTCTTTTTTGGGTCGTCTTACTAAGCTCCGATAGACTGGCACAGTGGATGAATATATTACAGCCTTTGAATCCTTAGCCTTCCGCGCTAGGGGTCTCTCAGATGTGTTCTACACGGAATGATTTATCAGTGGTATTAAAGAGGCCATAAAAGCCACGTCTAATTGCACCACCCTCCCACATGGATTGAGGCTTGCAAGGTAGCTCGTAACGTGGAACGTGCATTAGCAGCCCTGACCACTCGTCCAAATTTCACCGCCAAGGGTCGCCCCACACAGGCTCACAGCACGACTCAAAACACTTAAGGTTCAAAAGGTGTCACCTATAGAAATGGCCGAAAGGAGAAAGCAAGGATTATATTACTACTGTGATGAAAAATACTCCCCAAGTCACAAATGCAAGGAACCCAAATTTTTTCAAATTGATGCCACTGATTACAGCTCATTGGAGGAAGATCCACCACTTGATGAACTCGAGGTGGTAGAAGAGGACAACCAAAAGGACAATGTCCCTGACGAACCAGTTATTTCAATGCATGCTCTGGCAGGAATTTCTTCACCTCAAACTCTCAAAATCAGAGGTTTTATTAAACATTGCCCAGTAGTAGTCTTGATTGATAGTGGAAGTACACATAATTTCATCCATCAAAAAGTCGCGGAAGCAGTGCATTGTTTTGTATGAGTAGTTTCTAACTTCCAAGTCCAAATTGCGGATGGGGGCATAATGAAATGTGAAGGCCACTGTGAAAATGTCAAACTTCAAATTGGGGATTATCAGTTGAAGACCCACATGTTTGCAATACACATGTGTGGGTGCGACATTATCCTCGGGGCTGAATGGCTTCGCACTCTTGGGCCAATCACAATGGATTTCCAGGAGTTATATATGAGTTTTAAGCAGAACAACTCCACACATACCCTCTGTGGACTCCAAGCGGGAGCCCCCTCCATCATCAGCTCGCATATGATGGAAAAAATACTAAAAAAGGGACATCATGGAGTTATAGCTCAATTTAATGCCATCCAGGCAGTCGAAACCAAGTCTCTGCCGGTTCATCCGGAGATGCAACAGATTTTAAATAACCATCTGCCGGTCTTTGACAAGTCTCATGAGATTCCACCCTTGAGAGGGGAACATGATCATAGCATCACCTTGGTTCCTAGGGCCCAACCCCCAAATGTGCACCCATACAGATATCCGTTCACCCAAAATAATGAAATAGAAAAAATAATCAAGGAACTTTTGGAAGCAGGTGTCATACGTCCTAGCATTAGTCCTTATTTATAACCGGTGGTCATGGTACTCAAGAAAGATGGGGAATAGAGGATGTGTCCAGACTTCAGGGCCCTCAATAAGTTGACAATCAAAGATAAATTTCCCATCCTGGTGGTTGATGATTTTCTCGATGAACTCAATGGGGCTCAATTCTTCACGAAGCTGGATCTTCGCTCAGGCTACCACCAAATTCGCATGAAGGAAGTCGACATTCCAAAGACTGCTTTCCAAACTCATGAAGGCCATTATGAGTTCTTCGTCATGCCATTCGGTCTTTGTAATGCCCCATCTACTTTTCAGAGCCTTATGAACCATCTTCTCAAACCATATCTCAGGAAATTTTTTCTTGTCTTCTTCGATGACATCCTCATCTATAGTTGCACTTGGGCCGAACATCTTCAACATGTAGATCTACTTTTGCAACTGCTCCGCAAGCATCAATTATTTGTTAAGATGTCCAAGTGTTTGTTTGGCATGGAAGAAGTTGAGTATTTGGACCACATTGTGGGGGAATGCAGGTGTCAAGGTGGACCCCAAAAAGATCCAGGCAATGTAGGATTGGCCTCAACCTAAGACTTTGAAGAGCCTGAGAGGATTTTTGGGTCTCACAGGCTATTATCACAAATTTGTCCGCAATTATGGTCACATAGAGAATCCCCTCACATAACTCCTGAAGAAAAACTCATTCTTTTGGAATGAGGATGCACAGCATGCATTTACAGCTCTCAAAAATGCCATGTGTTCCACTCCAGTCTTAGCACTACCAGATTTCACCAAATATTTTGTCATTGAATGTGATGCTTCAGGTACAGGTATTGGGGCAGTTTTAATGCAGGAAGGTCGACCTTTGGCCTTCACAAGCCAACAACTAAGTGGGAAGAATCTGGGTCAATCTACCTATGAGAAGGAAATGATGGCCATCTTACATGCAAAGAGACCTGGCGACCTTACTTACTGAGGCGACATTTCCAAATCCACACAGACCATCACAGTCTTAAATATTTTTTGGAGCAACGCCTATCCTCCCCACAACAAAATAAATGGCTCGCCAAAATGCTGGGATATGATTATGAGATCGTTTACAAAAAAGGGAAAGAAAATAGTGTAGTAGATGCATTATCTCGCCAATTTGAGGAAGAAAGTAACCTGCTAGCAATTTCCCTTCCCATTCCAGAATGGATTGAAGAGGCTCGCAGGGAATGGTTTTCACATCCTGGGCTCTCCCAACTCATTTCTCAATTGCAGGCGGATCCAAATCCCACCAAGGGATACTCGTGGAAGAATGAGATTCTTCGCTACAGGGATAGAGTCATAATATCACCAACATCCAGCCTCAAAAGTCGCATTTTGGAAGAATTGCACTCATGCCCCCTTGCAGGACATTCAGGCTTTCAGAAGATGTATGCTCGCACCAGAAGATCATTTTTTTGGACATACATGAAAAAGGACATCCTTACTTTTGTAGTAGAATGCGATGTCTGTCAACGCCACAAAGGGGAGACCGTCAAAGCACCAGGCACATTACAACCATTTCCCATCCCGACATCAATATGGACGGAGGTTTCTATGGATTTCATTATAGGTCTTCCGAAGTCCAGAAACAAGTCAGTCATCATGCTGGTGGTGGACAGACTTTCAAAGTATGCTCATTTCTGTGCCCTACCCCATCCATTTACACCGACTTTGGTCGCTCAATATTTCATGGATCAGATCTTCAAATTGCATGGCATGCACACTTCTATTGTGTCCGATTGTGAGCTGATCTTCACCAGTAATTTTTGGCAGGAACTCTTCAGGCTACAAGGCACCCAACTAAAACTCAACACTTCCTATCATCCACAAAGAGATGGTCAAACTGAAGCCGTCAACAAATGTCTAGAAACCTACCTTAGGTGTTTCACTTCAGAAAAGCAACATGTTTGGGTACAGTGGTTACCTCTGGCTGAATGGTGGTATAACACCAACTATCATGCCACCACCAAAATGACTCCCTATGAAGCAGTATATGGTCAACTCCCTCCTTCCCCTACTTCTTATCTCAAGGGATGCTCAAAGGTACAAGCAGTGGATCAACTCCTAGAAAACCATTCAACAATGCTCGCCCATCTTAGAGAGAATCTTCATCAAGCTCAAAACCGCATGAAGCAACAGGTAGACCAACATTTCTCAGAGCGCCAATTTCAAGAAGGGGATCAAGTATTTTTGAGGCTACAACCATATAAGAAAACATCACTCAAAGACAAGGGTTGTCAGAAACTCTCTCCAAAATTCTATGGACCATATCAAGTACTTCAACGCATTGGAGAAGTAGCATACAAGCTGGCTTTGCTGCCTACTGCAAAAATCCATCCAGTTTTCCATGTCTCATGCCTCAAGAAAGTGATTGGGAACAATTGCAGAATTCAAACCAGTCTACCTGAATTGGACGAGGAAGGGTCAATTTGGCTCGAACCTAAACAGGTCCTAGACACACGAGAAAGGCCCCTGCGTGGCCGAGTGATTAGGGAAGTCCTCGTCAAGTGGAAAGACACCTCTCCGGAAGATGCAACTTGGGAACCAGCTACTATTCTTCAGCAGTTTCCGTAGCTTCAGCCTTGAGGACAAGGCTATTCTTAAGGGGTGGTGCATGTTAGGGTCCCACCCTAACCCCCTTATTTTTGTAGTGGGATCATGTCATAATAAAGTGTCAATAAATCCCATATTAATAATTTTAAGTGGTTAACCCGCTATTAATGATAGGACCACAGTTAGTTGCAAATGGGCCTAGTATTAGATAGATGGTATTAATAAAACCCATGGTATTGATCCATGGTATTTCATGTATGAGTCATATATAAAGGATAGAGACTCCCTGCGAGGAGCATCGTGTCTTATTTTTGAATCGAGCTTTGCTCTATTGGAGGTTGCCCCCTCGAAGAGGCCAGTGAACATTGCTTTCTGAATAATAAAATATTTGTTGTTGACTCTCACTATTCTATGTTCTGGGTATTTTTCTTCGCATATTCTGTATTTGGGTATCATTTGCAAGTTAAGAGCATAACAAGATTCATAACTTGAACCCTTATGAAGACCGATCTTCCATCTAGGGCTTTTTGTAAATAATTGGAAGCAATTGTCCATTACGAGATTTGGTTGAAAGACCTAATAGAAAATTGATTTTTTTTTTGAAAACCCTTCCATCAATACCTCCAGCCACACATTAGGCCCTTTTGATATTTCGTGGTGGGAATGGAATTTGTAGGTTTTCTTAGATCAATCATGTAAACTTGTGACACATGGCTCCTTTGTGAAAGCGTTCAACAATAAAAAATGATGACAAAGGCCCATGGATCTACGTCTGGCTTGCGGATCCAAGAAAAGTGATATGACTTGATCTCTATAGTTTCACCAATATGTTGCTTCCATTCCCACATGTGCACTCGAATTGTTGTTGACCCATCTTCACTTGTATATCTCTCCACAAAGCCCACTACGACCAGATGAGTTGATTCATCGGGCTTACAACCACATAGGATGATATTTCATCCAACGCACAAATTCAACTGTGATCTTCAACGATCCTGACACCAACGACATACAAGCTTTCAACATCCCAACACGAAAACACAACTTCTCTCTTGATCACATTCTTCCTCAAACTCCTATAATTGATATTATAAATAAATTTAACATGCATACATGTAAAATATTCTTATTTTTAGTACTATTAAAATCTCCCTAACACATATAGCTACATATATATGTTCATGCCATTTTTCTTTAAATGTTTTATAATTTTTTATAAAAAAAAAATTTAATGTGTACATAATATAGTTCTCACACACACATAGAGATTATTATATGCATCAAGTCTTTATATGGTTAATAGCTAAATTTAAACATGAAGTTTCAAAATATCTTATCTCTTTTTTCTTCCTTTTTTTAATGGTAATGAGAATATTTGTATAATTGCAAAATCAATGCTTAGATCACAACTGTACATCGACAATTACATTATGATTTTCTTCCATCTTCAGTATAATATATAGACTCTTGAACTAAAATTATGCTCTGAAGAGGAATGCAAGGAATATTAACTATATATGAGTCTTTCAAGATGAATATCCTCCAATAAAGTCCCAAAAATAGACAAAACCTGCAATACATATAACCTAGTTCAAAATATAATCCTTGATTACAACATATTTTCATGGATTTGTTGGATAATTTAGGTGTGGACAGTTGACATTAGAGTTTTTGAATTGATAATTAAACATAGGATTTATGCTTAATCCACTAATGGATGGAGGATAGTCTTAATTGACCATTAACTATGAACTCTCCAAACTTCAAACTACAACCTTGGTTGGCACATTAATCGCTTCCTAGTTATTATCCCTTGGAATGTGCTTGAAACTCATATTTGATATATCTTGTAGTACCTTCTTAATTTGATTTAGGAGATTATACAAAATTTTGACACTAGGGGAAGATCCTTTAACCAAATATTGAATCATATTACATCACTACACTCATCAATCTTTTAACACATGTGCTCTTCAACCTTAATTACACAGGTAGTTTGGCCTCAAAGCATATAGAAATAGGCATGAAAGCCCCAAAATAAATATATACACATATATACATGGGAACATACACCGATTACAACCTAGCTCATAAATATAATAAAATATGTACTATACCTACAAGGGGTCATCCTAGGGGTGTTACACATTTTGTCCCCTACATAATTTGTTCTAACAATCATGCTCCAATGTTCCCTTCAACAATGTTATGCATGTGCCTACTAGAAATACCTTGTTGTAGATATGGATTTCACACTTCAGTATGCATATACACCTACCCACTAGGAACATCTTTTGGCCCACTTTTTTACGAAATCCATATGTGACTCACCTATTGCTACATTAATATCTCTCTATCATCCTTCTATGATGGTCCACCTTCCTTTTTTCATCTTATCCTAGCTTAGAAATATGACATTTTAGGGATGCATGGTGCCTAGGTGGATCCTTTACCACCATATATATAAGCTAGTACAAATCTCCCCAAAACATCTAGCTAGGAAAAACAATTAAATTTATAGCCATACCAAGGATACTCTAACAACTAGAATCACAGGTAAGAATTCCTCCATTCCCTCACATAAGATGTCTCTTCTTCACTTCTCAATAAGTACACTCCTAGAGTTTATCACTAAAACCTAACTCCATGCCTCCACGTGATAGAATTATTAGCCCAATAGTACCTAAGAACCATCAAGGAAATCATAGCTCCATTAATTAAACACATATATACACGCTTTGCATGAACTAATTATCATATTATATAATGCACGTTATTGTGCTAAGAGGAACTCCCTTACCCAATATGGTAGAGATGTTGTTAGACTAAATATTACATTGAGAGGGGGGTCAATCAATGTAATGGAAAT
This sequence comes from Pinus taeda, assembly GCA_000404065.3. Lineage (NCBI taxonomy): Eukaryota > Viridiplantae > Streptophyta > Pinopsida > Pinales > Pinaceae > Pinus > Pinus taeda. Next base: position 566,351 of record APFE031669940.1, on the reverse strand, counting down.
TTCAACATTTCAAAGTCATTTCATCAATAGCTGAACATATAACATTCCATTGGAAAATAACATGCACCATAACCATGAATGAAACTATGCATCAAATAAAATTCATCACATCGAAATGAGAGAACACTAACTTTTAAGTGGAAACCCTTATAGGAGAAAAACCATAAATATTTTTTTCTTCTTCAATTTGATTACATATATTTGTAGCCACCAACCTACTGGAGGCACCAACCCCTAAAATATGTAACAATTAATCTGCAAAAGGATACAACCTGATTAAGGCACCATCCTAAAAAATGTGAAAGCACCAAATTGTAGTAGGCTTCAACCTGATTGAGGCTCCAATGTCAGTGGAGGCCCCCACATCCTTCTTCAACTTATTGTGGACCACTTTGCACAATATTTCAAACTGGATCCACAAGCTCAAATCACAACGAAATAAACTGAACTTTTATTCATCTACAACTCCACATATCAAAAACCTGCTCACACATTCATATTGACAATAATCATGACCTCCCCAATCTAAAATATTGTTTTCAACTTCCCTTTTCCAAAATACAAAAGATTCCAACCAAAATGCATTTTCAAAAATCAATTTTCTCTCAAATTAACCTTAAAAAACATTTGAAATATTAACTTTTCTACCAAACGACTCTTTTCGGCATGTGTTCTACAAATGCACAAATACTGAAAATTGTTCTACAAAATGGTTACCATCATTTGGTTTGTAGTTTTTTGAATGAATATACATGGGGAAAAAATTAACCTTCAGGTAGCCTAATCGAGTTTAGACTTATGGCCTCCCAAAGAATCACAACATTCTCTACTAATTGTGCTACCGTAAACCTTGGTAAAGGTTTGTTGAAATATGAAACTAGGTTCGGTCTTCATAATGACATGTGTAATCATGATTTTATGTAATTGACGTAAAGAATAAAAATAAAATTATTTATTTTATGCTTGAGTCATGGGTTTCACATTTAAGGGATTTTATTTTATAGATGAAGCTCCCATTGTGAGCTATTAGTTTTGGTCATCAAGTCATAAAGTATATTGAGTCAAAGCCTATCATTGTAAGAGTCAAAAAACCCTCAAAGACCATGCTCAAGCACTTAAATCAAGTCATCCCTCATATGAATCATCTAGCCTACACCAAGATGACAAGTCTACCTAGGACCAAGTCAAGTCAGCCTACAAGCTGAAGGAAGAAGCCTATATATATGGCTTTCGTCCTAATTCAAAGGAAGTGAATGCACACAAAAGAAGTTTGATAAGAAGGAGAATAAGATACCTCACATCCAAGCAACGAAATGAAGAAAAAGATCCAAGTACGAAATAGGACATTTCAGGACCACTTCTGGGTCATTTTGTTCACACGTGTGAAGGAAAATAGGGTTTCCTACCTGCTGCAATTTCAGATCCTAAGAAGGCTAACTAAAGGAAAGAAAATAAGCTATGTTGAAGGAAAAATTCACTTAACGTAGGGCTAAGTATCCCTAAATAGGTCACACAAGGGAAATTGCAGTCAATTTCAGGCTATTGAAAATTGCCGGAGAGGCCAATAATTTTAGTCTTGTGTTGTAAGATCTAGGGTGAAGGAAGGAGGAAGTGCAATCATTTAAGGAAGTAATTGAATTGGTCTTAGAGAAGTCATTAGTTCAAGGTTTTTGGTCTTGTTATTTGTCACTTGAAGTTTCTATAAGAATAAGAATTCATTTGGGTTGTCCTCTCCAGTTGGAGAGGTTTGCCTTGGTTGATTGCCTACATTTTGTGTCTCTTGTCTCCTTATTTTTTATAATTCAGTAGCTTTTTTATGAACAAGAATACCATAATAATCCATTTCAAGAGAAGAACCTAATATAAATAAGTAAAAATCATTCACTAGTTATCATTATAAGAGAAATCACCTAATCCTAATGCCCTAAATTTCTCAACATGGTATCAAAGCTATAATGAAAAATCAAGGAAGGACATCTCATTAAGGGACACTCAAAGTATTCAAGGAAAGAAACTCTATAAGGCAATCAAATCACATCTAGAAGATCATCTCATCTTGAAATCATTATAAAGTCAATATCTAAAAGGAAGTGTCAAAACCCTAGATCGAAGAAGGAGTCATAACTAGAAAAGGTCTTGCAATCCTCACTCAAGTCATCATCAAAGAAAAAGGACTACAAAAACCCTACCTCTACTCAAGTTGAAAATATCTACAAATAAAAGTAACTTTAATTCTAATCATTCAAGAGAAGCAATATCGAGGACATTGTCATCATCATCAATAAGGACATTTTCATCATCATCAAATGTTCTAAGGTGATCTCCCTCTCTTTGGAGCAAAAGGACCACTCTTGAAGAAAACTGTCTTCATCAAGAAGTTTTCTATTATCTATGTCATAAAAAATTTCAAGGAAGTAGAAAGTTGAAGAAGCATCTTCACAAGTAATTATATTTATGTCTACATCTAAACTTGTCAAAATGTATTTTTGCAAGGAAAGAGACAAGTTGGTTGGGGATTTAAATTTTCTTGCATGGAAGAAAAGGATAGATATGAATCTCATAGAAAATTAGGTTATGGAACCTTTTAATGTATCAATAACCAAAGCTCTAAAACAAGTTGCTCAAGCACTTGTAAGATATATGAAAGGGGAAGTAAGGGCTCAAAGGATTCTCATAGAATCCATTAAGGGGCCCCTCATTCCCTATGTATCTAAACTTGAAACTTCAAAATAAATATATGACAAATTGGTAGAGTTATGTTTTCCCTAAGCACTGTAGGTGAATTAATATCGTTAAGACATGAACTATATAAGATAAGGATATCAAAATAGGAAGGAATAGCCTCATACTTTATGAGTATATTTGAAATAAGGGACCAACTTCAAGATCTATGAGAAATAATGTTTGACAAAGAGATGACCACTGTAGCACTAAATCCACTACCAGAGGAATGGGGTAACTTTACTTCAAGAATTTATGGGAACAAAGAAGCTACTATGTTCAGGGATCTATGGTCACTATGTAATATTGAATAAACTGGGCTAAAGGAAAAAAATGATGTAGGATCAAATTGGAAAAATCAAGCAAATGCAGCAATGACAAAAATAAAGGGAAAATTTGGAAAGTTTGGTCCTAAGCAAAAGAAGAAGAATATGGCCAAGGTTCAAAGCTATGAATGTCAAGAATATGGGAATTACAAGAGAGATTATCCTAAGCTCAAGAAGGACAATAACAAAAGAGGAAGAGAAGAAGCCCATATTACTGAAGAAGTGGAAGAAGCTGAGAAGAAGAGATCCAAGAAAGAGGAAGTAAAAGATCCCTACTATGATTGAGATAGTCTTCCTCACCTATTTATTTTAAAGTTTCTAATTTTCTATTGTAATATATGGCCATCATGAGTCACTAAGGAGCATGATAGATGCATTATGGCATCATAGAAGCATTGAAAGAAAAAGCTCGTGAAATGATCATAGAGTAGCATGAATTATAACTAAAATAAAAGTCTATGGAAGGCACCATTGGAAGGATATAGTTCTTGGTAACCTCATCAGAAGCATAAGTGGTACTTATGAGAAAAGTAAAAGGTCATCTAGTACAATACCATCATGCATCAGTCAAAAGGAAACATTTTCTGAATGAGGATACTCTAGATCCTCTATTGGAATCTTCATTGGAAGGCTCACTGATTAATAGAAAACAAGTGTTTAATCAAGAAATCCAACTTGTAGGAATTCATGGAATGATGGTCTGATGACAAAAGAAGTGAAGAAGGTCAAGGAATTGAATTTCTTTTAATCAGGGAACTTGATGAAGGAAGTCTAGATGACCTAAAGGAAAATGAGGTATTTATGCTTGTATTTAATAATATAGAGTCATGTCATGTGGTTGTAGGTGACATGAATAATTACTCTATCTCCAGATCATGATCAAAAGAAGGTATATCCTCCTTTTGAAAGGATGGAGGAAGGCATGGGTCACATATTGATTAGATGAAATATGTCCTCATTCAGAAAAATATGAGGTGGTTGAAAAATATTGGAGGAACTCTAATTGGAAGTTCTTGGAAAGAAAAGGTGTGAAGAAATAAAGGAAGAGGTCATGAAATATGCTACTATGAAAGAGGTAATCAACATCCAAGGAATGAAATATTTAACTATGATATCTCCATGAAAGATATGAAGACCCTGATGAAGTTTGAAAAAGAAAGAGACCCTTGATAGTATATATATTTTGGAGATGTATCAATATGTATGTAGGATGTTGATGAAAACAGAAAGATATCATGACAAAAGACCATCACAAAGGTAATTTTGACTTAATGTTCATTTATGATTTTGAATAATATATAGATAGGCTTATGTAGGGCTTCCAAGGGAATAAACTATGGAAGTCTTCTACAACTGATGACCATGTAGCAGGATGAAATATCCTTAAGAAAACATGGCATGAAGAAGGCCACATGGCATGAAGGAAGACCAAATATGAACTAATGGATCACTTTCCAATGAAAGTAATGATGACATGGATGAAAGTGATGGATGGTCTATGCTCTATGAAGAAGTCTCGAAAGATGTAGACTTTATAATAAAGAATAAATTCATGACATCAAAAGAAGGAGTTCTACAAGTAGTTGGTTATACTATTATCTCCACCTGAAGAGTTGTTGGAAGAAGGTCCCTGGTCTTGAGGGAGATTGGTCAATTCCATAGTTAAGAGGGACCTTGGGTGTATTCCTGTTTATAGAAATGGGTACATTCCTTCAGTGGAATGTGTATGTCCTCCCTTAGTTGAGAGGGAGAGATAGAGGCATCATTCTTGTCCTCACTTGGGAAGACAAAATGGAGGATTGGGTAAACATCTAGCATTTGATACTCTTTGAGGATGAGTTAGGGAATCTAAGATAAGAGTATTCGTAGGGGATTGATATTATTTGAGGACTAGGAATCCAAGATAAGGATAGTCTTGGTGGAACACACTCTAAGAACTCGGGTGGGGTATGTTCTGAGAGAGACAATGATGAGGATGTCTATACATCATTAGTCTCACCAAAATTGAGATCTAATATTGTGGGGAGATAGATCTGTTAGTCAAGGCCTTTCTATGTGACAATGATGGATGATATGATCCTAAACAAATATGTTACCAATCCGAATCTCCTTACGATGATTCTTCATATTCAGAATCTCCAAGTACCTTGTATAGAGTATGAATACCTCCCTATTTAAGAGGGAGCGTTGAAATATGTAACTAGGTTTGGTCTTCATAATGACATACGTAATCATGATTTTATGTAATTGATGTAAAGAATAAAAATAAAATCATTTATGTTATGCTTGAGTCATGGGTTTCATGCTTAAGGAATTTTATTTTATAGATGAAGCTCCCATTGTGAGCTATTAGATTTGGTCGTAAATTCACAAAATCTATTGAGTCAATGTCATGTTATTGTAAGAGTCAAAATACCATCCAATACCAATCTCAAGAATTTCAATCGAGTTAACCCTCATATGAAGCATCTAACCTACACCAAGATGAAAAGTTGGCCCAGGGCCAAGTCAAGTCAGCCTACAAGATTAAAAAAGAAGCCTATATAGGGCACTCAACCTCATTCAAAGGAAATGAACACACAAAAAAGAAGTTCGATAAGAAGGACAAGAATATATCTCACATCTAATCGAAGAAAGAAGGAAAAATAGTGAAGGAAGAATGAGGACATTTCAGGATTATTTTTGGGTCATTTCATTCACATGTGCGAGGGAAACTAAGGTTTCCTACCTGCTGCAATTTCAAATCCTAAGAAGGCTAAATTAAGGAAATAAAAGGATCTACATTGAAGGCCAAAGTCACTAGCAAGCCAATCCTTGTCAAGGGAAGGAGAAGGTGGGGCTAAGTAGCCCTAAATATGTCACACGTGGTAAATTACAATCAATTGCACACCATCAAAAATTGCAAAAGGAGAGGCCAAGAACTTCAGCCTTGTGTTGCAAGATGTAGGGTGAAGGAAGAAGGAGGAAGTGCAGTCATTAAAGGAAGTAATTGGCTTGTTCTTGGAGAATTCATTAAGTCAAGAGTTTTGGTCTTGGTATTCATCACTTGAATTTTCTATAAGAAGAAGAAATTGTTTGGGTTTTCCTCTCAATTTGGAGAGGTTTTGGCCTTGGCTGATCACCTACATTCAGTCTCTTGTCTCCTTATTGTTTATGACTTGGTATATTCTTGATGGAAGAATACCATAATAATCTAAGTCAAGAGAAGAACCTAATCTAGGAATTAAAAATCATTCACAAGAAGTTATCATTATAAGAGAAATAACCTAATATTAACACCATAGATTTTTCTACAAGGTCTACACAACCATTCAAATTAAACAACATTTGAAATTATTAGACCAGTCATGGAGAGACATGATAGAGATCCATTGCAACAACCGCAAGCCAACCATAAGACACCATGTAACCTACCACTAAGATCCATTCCACTACCATGGAAGGAGAGTTATGTCAATTGCCACAACTAATGATAGGAAGCCACATAAAGTATCACTGAGAGCCACACCAACTGATCATAGAGAGCCACATAAAATGAAATAACAAACCATATAGGGACACATCAACTATCAAAACCAATCATAGGGAGCCATGTTAGCTACCACAACCAACTACAAAGAGCCACAATGAATTGCAGAGATCTACATCAACAATCACAAACAATCACATGGAGCCACATCAACTGCCACAACCTATTACAAAGAGCCACATCAACTATCAAATACAATCATAGGGAGCCATATTAATTTTCATAGTCAATAGTAGAGAGCCATGTCAGCTATCAAAACCAAACATAGGGAGCCACATCAACTATCACAACAATCATAGTGAGCCACGTCCATTGCTAGAACCAACCATATAGAGCCACGTCAACTATCACAACCAATCACAAGGAGCCACATCAAGGCCCACTTCAATTTTTGCAACCAACCTCAGAGAGCGACATCAACTATCATATTCAATCACATGAAGCCACAAACATCCACGTCATTGCCACACACCAATCTTGAAAGGCCATGTAAACTATTAGAGACTAATCATTAACTTCCAAGTCAATAGCCACAAATTAGTAAAACATTAGTGTGCCAAGCATGAGGAGCCATGTCAATTGCTACAAACCAATCATAGAGCACCACATCAACAACCACATACCAATCACATTACAACAAAAGCTAGACCGAATCAACCCTGTGACCTTTAGAATGAAACTCTTATCTCATACCACAAAGGCTAGGCCTTTACATGTTTAACCACAACCACACTATTTCATTTTAACTCTATCACACGCACACACACACACACACACACACATATCAGCGGGGGGCTAATTTGACATGGGGTTGATTCTCCATAAAACCATTCCATGTGACCTGGTCCAAAGGGTCATTAGATGCCCCTATATTGAAATCATCATGATGTCGTATTTGCCACATGACACACCTTGAGTGGTGTCATGTGTCATGAAATTTGTCCTTAATAGCTAGAAGAAAATGCCTATTGTACTTGCCACATCGAGGTCCTTTACACTGCCACATCACCCAACTAACGTGTCATTCTATTACTAGGCCATACTTATTTGCTAATGTGTTATGCTATAACTAGTCCATGTTGATGTCATTAATGAGTTAATGTACCATACCTATGTGGTGGAATTCCTACTATTAAATAGTGTGCAAGTTCACATTTTATTTTCCATAGATATTCTTCCACTTAATCGCAACCTTTAGATATACGAAAAGATGTGAAATGTTTAATCCATTAAAAATTGTGCTAGTTGAGGGTCCTTTGTCATCAATTTCTCATGGAAATCCCAATCCATTATGAAACATGCATGTATTTTAACAAATTTGGTTCTCTATAATAGAATTTGGTGTGTATATCCTTATTATAGTTGCCAACTTCAAACTATCTGTTGTTGTTGTGACAAACACCCTCCAATTTTTTTCCTATGCTTGAATTTTGGAACCTCCTTGTGATTTATGATCTGTCAATCCAAATTTATCATAGTTTCTTTATGCTAATTTCATGTTTTCAAAGTGTTTAAGTCTTCTTCCTATGAGCCCAACTCTTGAAACCACTTGTAGCTTTCAAAGCATTCACAAGTGCACCTCTTCCTAGAAAGCTCAATGATCAATGTCTATCCTTGAAGACAAACATTGCGTAGTCTTGAGAAACAATGCAATGCGCAATCCTCTCAGACAATGCACTGTGCATATTGTGTTGAAAGTCAATGCACAATATCATTTGACAATCCTTCTCACTTTTTTTAATTGTACTACTATTCCACTAAGTTTTCTCAATTGTCACTTTTACATACCTTTGCTTTCATAATTATCGATTTCACTTTTGCGGCTATCATTTTTTATTTCTTTCACTTTAAAAATAGTATTTTTCACTTTATCTTTGCTTTGGCATGTGTTTCTTTCACTTTCTTTAACTTTTGCAAGTGTCGTTTTCACTTACTATCGTTGTCGAAAGTGTCGTTTTGATTGTTCTAACTCCTGCATGTGTCACAATTTGGCATACTACTAGAGGAAAATATAACACATTATTTTGCATTAGTTGATCTTATATATCATAAAAATATTTTCTAAACAATTTCTCACAACTTAGAACACTTTTTACCTGCAGTTGGCACTTTTTTTCCAGCTTGTATTCTAAGTGCCGCAAAACTACGATTTATCTAATGCACATAGAAGTAAGTGTCACTTTGTTGTCATTTGAAGGTACACATGATGGTATCAGGTATCCTTTTAGCTTTGTTTTCATGGAATTCATGTGTGTGATCTTGTTTTGGAACTTGTTTTTATGTTATCTCCTCTCCTATTCCATTGATTCCACACTTAGCCATTTTTGAGCCTTCCCTTGCATTATCTTCTTGCCCACTTAGACACGCAGCGAGTGGATGAGCACATAACACATTTATATTCAATAATGGTGCATCCCTTACCCTCTGTAAATTCACATTGCACCATCCTAAGGGAAACCTCTTCCACAAACACATTGCACAACTTGAATTACATTCTCCAAGTCTCTCCTTGCTTATCCTTGAAAACTATGGCCAAGCTTGAGCCATGCTTCCCTCCCTAGTCCATGTTGCAATTTTATTGGACAATGCAACCTCTCCTAGATCGATGCTAAAGATAACTATGTAATATACTAAGCTTTTCCTTCCTTCATTATGCATTGCGTAGTCTCAGTTAGCAGCGTCTCAACCATTATCTGCTAAAATTTCCCATTTCATAGGGGAATTGCTCAAATCAATCCTCCACTATGTAGTGTGCACTTCAAGTTAGTAGTGGAACCTCCCTGCACCCTTGCAAAATGAAATTTCACACAAAATTGATTGTGCCTCTCAGTCACAGTGCATTGTGCAGTTTTAGTCAGCAAGCCATCAAAACTTGTCCACCAAACTTCCTCGCTGTGTAGAGCACCTACTTAGACTCCCTCTCTACTGCACAAAGCAATTCTAATCAAAAGTGAGACATCCTTGGACCACTGCCACTGAAAACTACATTATGCTATCCCTCTTTCCATTTTGGAAACTTAACTCCCCAACCTCCTAGTCCTTGCCTCAAGCACTGCACACACATGCTTGAATCTTTCTCTTTCCCTAGCACAATGCACATTCATAATGCACAATCAATCCCTTCTTACCTCCTACAACTATGCACTGCACCCAAGTAGGCCTCTCCCTCTTAGCTCCTACAAAGGCCCATAATAATCAACCCCTTCCATGAGCAAAGTAGAGGTAGAATATAATTTTTTTGGATTGATCTTACCTTGTCATGAGAGAATTTCATCTACGGATGTGCCATCTCAACATGGCAAGGTATTGTTCAAGGAAGGTGTTAAGGAGAGGTTACAAAGAAGCACTTGTGGAGAAGAAGCACAAGGAAGAACCATCATGAAGACCTTAAGAAATATTGGACCATGACAGAGTGATAGCATCTCATGTTTCCTTGGAAGGTTCCAACTCTGATCTAGACCCTTTGGAGGGTGAAGATGAAGTACATATCATATCTATTATGAAGAATGCAAGACATAAAAAACAAAGAGAAGAAACTCGCATGGATACATCATGATGGAGTGTTATGTCATAGTTTTCAAATGATGGCCTCTCAAGGTGTCATCACAAATTCCATAGTGTCCTTGTACTTAGCCACATGATGTGGAATTGTAATTATGTATTTTCAGCAAAAGATGAGAAAATGTAAATATGTGGAAGTCCAAGAGTCACATGTGGACAAAAGAGTCACTAGGTAAAGTCCAAGAATCTTGTAGAAGTTCAAGGATCACTTGCAAGTCCAAGAGTCACGAGGGAAGTTCAAGATTCATGGGGATACGTAAAGTCATTCCTATTGTTATAAATATACCCTCATTACTGAAGCAAAGGGCTCTTGGAGGCTTGGACTTTCAAGAGTTAGCCTTGGCTTCTCTAGTCTCGCATAGGAGAGAAGATCATTCCTTGTTCGACCAAGTAGTGACTTAATGTTCCACTACTAGAGCTAGTGTCTCACCATTATAGTTGTGTACTTGGAACTTTCACCTAATTATCAAAAGCTCAATGAGATGACACACTTTCATGCATGTATTTTCAATGTTATAATACTATTCTTTAGATGTTTGCGATATATGTTGTGTTCATATGTAATAAATAAATAAAAATATTTCGTTAGATTTGGTATTCATCTTGTTGAATGTGTGTTGTATTTGATTTCATGAATCATTATTATCTTGTGAGCTAATTTTTAGGTTAATTAACGAATATTTCCTTACTCTTGTGTTTCTATATTAGGATATTACTATTACTTTCCTTCAAGAGGTTCACTTTCTCTTTTCTTCTCGTGGAAGTCTCCTTTTGTGCAATGTAAATGTGTGATTCATAGTGTAGAATTGTTTGTTTCAAAGGTTATGTGTATAATCTCTTATGTTACCCATTAAAGCCAAGGCAAACTTTTAAGTTATGTTGGTCAGGTTGATACTCTGGATGGGGCTCCGACTCCAAATGGTGTGAGGTCTACTGGGACATCATTAAGGGGAGACCTCCTTGGTTGAAAAATTTCTAGCACGTCAACATCTAGCACTAGAAGGAGGGATGTTGGTGCACTAAGACGAATATTAAAATAAACCTTAATACCTACATTAACTATTAAACCAGGGTAATTCAGTTTATTTCAAGAGTGTTCATCATTGTCTATGCAAGTGAATTCAAAGGCTAACTCAAAATGAAGTGATTTCGAATCATTGCAATAATTAATATCTAATTCTCAAAGTTCAATCCAAAAGAAAGCTGAAGGCAAACCTTAAATAATTTTCAAATCTATTTTAATCTATTGTGTGGAAAACTGAATCTGAATGCAAGTATGCTAAAGGAATCACTCTTAATAGATTTAATAACTAGTATTGAAAATAATTCATTCAACAAAACGGAAAACCACAACAAATAAACAACAAGAACTATTCGATCTTTTAACTGAAAGAAATCAACTGTGAACTCAATATCTCTGATAACACTATTTCATAAGGAACACCAATCAAATACTTAAACTAATCTAATAAATTCATCAAAGACTAACACACAGATGTAAACATAGCAAGTTCTAGAATCTACTTTGAATGGTAAAGGTAAATCATAAAGATCAATACTCACAACAATCAGAATAATTCTAGTTTCATGAAATAACAGGAAAAAACAATTTCAAGAGTAAAAAGAAATAAGTATGGCACAAGAAAAATAGTAAATCCCTTAGTGACCGAGGCTAGAGTCTCCAGAAGTAACTGCTGAAAGACACTCAAAATGTGATTACAAGTAAAACACAGTATTTCTCATTAAATTCAAGAATAAATATGCATCATCACTGTAGTGAGAATACTCTATGTCAAAAATGAAAGTTACAATCTGCCAATTCCTAGCTAGCTCGTTCTATTTCACCTGTCGGCTTTATATAATCTATGAGAGACAAATGGATAGGAGAGAATCCTTAGGATCAGGAGATCCTGAGGATTTCACAACCAAAAATCAGATTTTATTACAAAATAAACTTGATTCCCCTATTCTTCCACTAGCCTTCGTGAGCGGAACATTGTTCTTTTTCTTTTCTTCGTCACTATTGTTCCATCGTTTGAACAACAATCTTTCAATTCATATTCCTGCATATAAAAATAGTGAATTTTATATTTCATGCCCAAAATTACACAATTCATTAATGATTGATTTTATTCAGCTTCTACAATCGTTTCTTCTATTTTTTTTTCTAAAATGAACATAAAAATATAAAAATGAATTATTAATTAACCTAATATGAGGACAGAACATACCTTTTTTATGGCCCAACATACTCCCTTGCTTACCATTTTTCATGTCCTCATGCAATAAAATGGTTGAGGTGCACTTGTGTCAAAGAATAGGCATGATAAACTTCTTCTTTATATAGCCTAAAACCATTTTTTTGTTTAAGTATTGCAAAATCCTAGTTTATATGGTAATCTGGAAAATCATAATCACAATAATACCCTTCAGGGGGTACCAAATAATAGGGCATTTGTAACGACATCCTATCAAGGCAAGACCCATGCCTAGGACTATATTGTTGTACATGTTTAGGAGAGTAACAACAACTTTAAAGTTTATGTACCCAAATGGCTCCCAGTTTTTGATATTGTTAGTGGAAGCTTCCCATATTTTCCTTTCTTCCAACAAAGCTTCCTCCTTAATGTCCTAAACATATTCTCTTCCTGCCTGTATATATCTATATGGAGTGGTCCAAATTTAGCCACAACTCCCTCTTGTTGCATAAACCTTTTATGTTGGATGAAAATATGTAAGGGTTTCATGGGTTCTCCTCTGGCCCATAGATCTATACCATGTTCCCTTTTCTAAAACATGTTATAGGCTTTATCCCATTTAACTTGATTGGAAGAAGAAGAGAGGAAATGTTGAAATTAAATATCCCCAATGAAGGGGCTAGGATTACTATCCAGTTCATCCTCCAAGAAAAATTGTGCAGGTATAATTCGCATAGAAGGCGTTGTACTTGATCATTTTGTTCCTTACAACATTGGACGAATTCAGAACTGGCCTTGAATTTTGTTGGCTTATGAGCCCTAACAGCTTTAACTTTCAAAAATAGGTACCTTTCTAGCAAGAATAACACATAATTAGTGGCAGGTGACAGGCAAGACAAAGCATCAGAGTAAAGAGAACAAATAGTTTCAATTTGTTCCATGGCCTTCTGAAGTTGGGCTTGTGCTTTCTCTAATTTCTTCTGCTCATCTTTGAAGTTGGAAGAAGTCTCATCTTTTGTTGTAGTAAGTTCATTGAATTTATTCCACAACTCTTGGTGTATCTATAGAGGTATTACTTCTTTCTTGTGTTGGGAAACTCCTGCTGGATCTTTTTTAATTCATTTTGCAATTTTAGGATAAAAACTTCTTTTACTAGTGCAACATAGTGAGGTGTTTCATTTGTCTGAGTTTCATTACCATGTTTTATCACTGAATTAGTTTGAAAAATAACTTTTACTATTTCTTGGGGCATACAACAATCCACCTGGGCATTCTCCTCAAAATCGGTTTGAACAACAACATATGTGGTAGGAAAGTCTGTTTGGGTCTCCATTGAACAAACACAAGGACTTTCAGTCTCAGTCTCAATATCCTCCAAAGGAAATTGTTCTATTTGGGTCCCCATATTTTATAATTCCACTTTCCGTTTTAGAGCCTTAAGTGTTTCTTTTAACCATTCTCTCAATTGTTTGACTATTTCCTTCAGTTTCCTATATTTCTTAATATGGCCATGTATGATTTTTTCTTCTTCATGGGGTTTCTGATTAGAGATGGCACAATTGTGTTTATTTCGGGTTCATGACGAGCTGTACCAATATCATGGTTATGTTCTAATGGAACAACATCCCTTTATTGATTTTAGACTTCAATGTCTTCTTCTGCACAGGCTTCTTTCTCAGGGGACTCCAATGGAACAATATCTCCTCATTGATTTTCATCTCCAAGGTCTTCTTCTACATGGGATTGTTAGGTCCCTATAATACTAATGATGCCCTCATTACTATTATAGTTGTATCCCTTATTAATATTGTTGTGCCCCATAGAATCCTCTATTGTTATTTTTGTGCCTTTATATTATTATTCTTAGGTCAGCTTGGTTATATTGTGACTCCTTAGACTCCTATATATAGAAAGGAGGTTTTTTATTTCAATCATCCATGAATTTTTCATTTATGTAATGTAAAGGAGGTTGCCCCCTCGAAGAGGCTGAATTCGTAGGCGTTGATCTATCTTTTCTATCTTTTTGTGAGCTAGTTTCATAACATTTGGTATCAGAGATGTGGATTCTAGGGTTTCGCTGCTCCAAATAGGTCATCGTGGCATTTTCGTTAGGAAGATTTTTTCATGATGTTTCATAAGAAAAAAAAAACCATTTGAGACAAAATCACATTGAACCTCGGGTCCAAATTTCAGAGATTTTCACGCTATATTTGTGGAGATATGATCTAAGGAAGTTGGTCTTTTTGTAGACTCCCGAATTACATTCCAAACAGGTGACCTTGGGAAAATTGTCATATCTTTTGTTTTGAGCATCAGATTGAAATTTCATAAGAAGTTACAGAAAGAGGACGGACTGTAATTTTCTTTGTATATTTTTTAGACCCGAAGGTCAAAACAGTGACACGTGGCACCTCATAAAAGTTCGCTCTTCTGAAAAGGTATATAATTAGGTCATCTTGGGAGATTGTGTATAACTCTTTCTTGGAGAATCTAAATTCGATCAGACTGGTGGCATTGGAAAGAGGACATAGAGGGATGTTGCAGATCACAATTTCAGAACTGAAAGATCCGAAATTACAGAGATACATCATATTCAATATCGAGTGCCTACAAAGTGAAAAAAAGGTGTGTATTTTTTTTAATATTTTCATAAGCTTGGTTTGAAAAATTAGTTTGAAGGAATTCAAAGGGAATAGTAGAGCATTATTATCAGTAATTGATGCCCAAGGAAAGAAAATGCAAACACCTAGTAAGCAACCTGAAAGCTCTAGCATGACTCATGAAGAAGAGGAAGAAATGCTACATGATATATCAAAATTACAAGACCAAGTGCAAAAATGTCAGCCTCACAAAAGCTAACAGAAGCTAAGATAAATGGCATGGAATCTAAGATAAAGGGTGTGGAAGCTAAGATGAATGGCATGGAAGCTAAGATGGACGATTGGAAGACAGATTTGAAGACAGACATGGACGATTGAAAGACAGATTTGAAGACAGACATGGACGAATTGAAGATAAATATGAATAAGCTGCTACAAGAAATGGTCACTAAGGGTGAAAGGGTAGTAAAGGAAACTCATGATGAGAAAAAAATAAATGTTAATCATGATTCCATAGACTCTAATGTAGGATCGAAGACCCATCATATTCCAAAAATCGATATGAGGAATTTGATGGCAAGGATCCCGCAACATGGATATTACAGATGGAGCAATTTTTCGATCTAATAATGTGCAAAACACACAAAAGGTATGTATGGCAACTTTATATTTGGAACCAAATCAGTTTGTATGGTATCAATGCTTTGCTCTCGTAAACAATTTATCACTTGGGCAATTTTTACGGAAGAATTGATAGCACATTATGAGGATACAAAAAGCAACACTTTTTTTAGCCAATTGATAAGTCTCAAACAAAAGGGTTCAATAATGGAGCACATTGAGGAGTTCCAAAAATTGAACATAAGGGTAAAAAAAATTCCAGAGGAGCATAGGATTGATGTGTTCATAGGGACTTTAAAGGATAATATCCAACATGATGTTTGCCTTCGGGAACCTGATTCATTAGAGAAGGCATTCAAGTTAGCAAGAAAAATGGAAAGCAAAATTATGGCAACCAGG
>APFE031669940.1:526180-547466 GCA_000404065.3 Pinus taeda | reverse complement strand
TTTTTTGATGATATACTAATCTACAGCAAGTCTTGGAAGGATCATGTTGAACATGTTGATAGGGTGCTACAACTATTGGAGGAGAAACAATATATGCAAAAAGATCCAAATGTTTCTTTGGAGTCCAGGAGGTGGAATATTTGGGTCATATTGTATCTCATGAAGGAGTTAAGGTAGACCCTAGCAAAATTAAAGCCATTAAGGAATGGAAAATTCCCATATCCATAAAGCATCTGCGAGGATTTCTTGGGTTGACAGGGTATTATCGCAAGTTTGTTAAGAATTATGGGAGAATAGCAGCACCTCTAACAACATAATTGAAGAAAGATGCATTTTCATGGACTCCGGAAGCAACAAAGGCCTTTGAACATCTTAAAGAGGCAATGTGCCAAGCATTGGTCTTAGCTACACAGGACTTCACAAAAACCTTTATTGTGGAATGTGATGCTTCAGGAAATGGAATTGGTGTTGTTCTAATGCAAGATGAAAGACCCATTGCTTTTGAAAGTCATCCAATCAAGGGAAATCTTTTACACAAAGCTATTTATGAGAATGAAATGGTGGCAATACTACATGCACTTAAGAAATGGCGACCATACCTAATGGGAAGACACTTCAAGGTAAAAATGGATGATGATAGTATTAAATACTTTCTAGAATAAAGATTATCTTTAGAAGAGTAGCAAAAATGGGTTACAAAGATGTTGGGTTATGACTTTGAAATCATCTACAAAAGAGGGAAGCAAAATGTTGTGGCAGATGCACTCTTAAGAAAGGATGAGGATGTGGAAGAATTTCTTTTCGCCATATCTATTATCCAACCAGATTGGATAAATGAGGAAAGGGATGAATGGAAGAATAACGAAGAAGTGGGGGCACTCATTCAAAAGTTACAACAACATCCCAGTGCATTTGATACATTTAGCTGGAAAAATGATTCATTATGGTACAAAGATCATTTATACCTATGTAAGAATTCCCAACTCAAACAAAAGATTCTTATGGAATTGCATTTCTCTCCCTTAGGAGGGCACTTATGATTTTTAAAGACTTACCATAGGGTTAAGAAGGAATTTTTTTTGGATGGCCTTAAATCTGATATTCAAAAGTTTGTGGTGGAATGTTTGGTTTGCCAACAAAATAAAGTTGAAACAATTAAGACCTCGAGTTTACTACAACCTTTATCCATTCCAAGTCAACGTTGGGAGGAGGTTTCAATGGATTTTATCACAGGTTTACCCAAATCCGAGGGAAGAGTGTCACCATGGTGGTAGTTGACAGAATTACCAAGTATGCACACTTTTGTGCATTATCACATCCATTTAAAGTCAGTACAATTTCTACTGCATTTATGGAAACAATTCAAAAGCTACATGGAAGCCCAAAGATTATTGTAAGTGACAGGGATCCCATTTTTACTGGAAATTTTTGGACAAAATTTTTTCTTGTCTTGGTACTCAGTTAGCTCATAGCTCATCTTATCATCCTCAATCTGATGGGAAAACTGAGATAGTAAACAAATGTTTGGAAGGATATCTTCATTTCTCTGTATCTGATAAACAGACACAATGGATCAAATGGTTGCCTCTGGTTGAATGGTGGTATAACACTTCCTTCCATACTGAAACAAAAATGACCCCATTTATGGAACTTTATGGATATCAGCCACCATCCTCACATCATATTTAAGAGAAAATTCTAAGGTTCAAGCAGTGGAATGTCACATCGAGCATCAACAACAAGTTCTCCAACTCTTAAAGGACAGCCTTGTGTTATCACAGAATAGAATGAAACAACAAGCAGATCAACATCGTAGTGAAAGAATTTTTTATGTAGGTGACTAGGTATTTCTATGGCTACAACCATATAAACAAATGTCCCTCGATTAAGCTAAGAAGGATAATAAATTATCACCAAAGTATTATGGTTCGTACAAGGTGTTGCAAAAGATTGGTACTATGGCATACAAATTGGAGCTTCCTGCAGCTTCTCGAGTGCACCTAGTTTTCCATGTTTAATGTTTAAATAAGGTTATAGGCGACAAGCTCCTAGTTCAAACAATATTGCTAGAACTTGACGAGGAAGGAAAAATTATATTGGAACCAGAAGCATTCATTGAAACAAGAACTCAACAGTAATGAAATCGATCCATTTCGGAGTCTCTCATCAAGTGGAAGAACTTATCCGCTGAAGATTCCACATGGGAGGATGAGAATTTTATACAGAAGCATCTAGAATTACTCAAGCATTGCAGACAACACTCTTTTGAAGGAGATGGGCATATTAGTTCCCTATAATACTAATGATGCCCCCATTACTATTGTAGTTGTATCCCTTATTAATATTGTTGTGTCCCATAGAATCCCTCTATTGTTATTTTTGTGCCTTTATATTATTATTGTTAGGTTGGCTTGGTTATATTGTGACTCCTTAGACTCCTATATATAGAAAGGAGGTTTTGTCATTTGAATCATCCAATAATTTTTCATTTATGTAATCTAAAGGAGGTTGCCCCCTCGAAGAGGCTGAATTCTAAGGCGTTGATCTATCTTTTCTATCTTTTTGTGAGTTGGTTTCATAAAAAGGATTCTTTCTCAGGGGACTCCAACGGAATAGTATCCCCTGATTCATTTTTGTCTTTAAGATCTTCTTGTACATGGGATTCTTTCTCAGGGGACTCATGGAACTGATTCCTCTGATCCTCCAAATCATCAGCAGATGGTAAAATTTCAGTATGGCCAGAACTGCCAGCAAAGGCGGAATGGTTAAGGGAATGATTTTGTCCTACAAAGTTTTCAGATGTATCCCTTTTTCAAAATATGTAATGAAATTATCCAATACTTGAGTCATTTATTCCTCATATTCCTACAAAAAATAATCTTGCAGGCTTAGAGAGGGCATATGAGATGACCCTGCTTCTTCTGTTGGAATTGGGGTGTGTTGTTATGAATTTATCCTTGTAGAATGCCTATGTTTCATTGGGCCATAGGCCAAAGAAGGATTCATTTTTTTTCTTGCACTTTTTGAACTTGTTACCTCTACTCTCTGTTATTCAATATATGTGTTATCTATGATTCTATCATTTATCCCTCTCTGTGCATCTGGGTTTTCTTTTAGTGGGGTTAAGGTAAGATTTACAAATTTATCCTAAGTTAATTGCTTCTCAACCAATCCATGAATAATAATTAACTTAATCATACCATGATGGTTGATGACAGAATGTGGATATTTAGCCTTCGTAACTTGACTAGCAATGCCATGCAATACGAAACTTAAAAAGAATTGAAAATTAATCATAATTTTCTACTTAAGAATGGCTAACAATTTGATTTGTCGAGGTTTTACCACATATTCACGTCTGTTGCAAGTGATGTACCTCTGAACAGTGGTTGCCAATTCCTGCCATGGTTCCTTTAAAGATGTGGGGTGAATCCCTTTTCTTTTTCATACCAATTGTTCATCTGGGTCTTGGAATACTGCAACTGCATCATGCAGGAAAACATGCTTGTTGGTCCATTTTGTGCCTTCTACTGGAAGTCCAGAGACTTTAGCTATAACTACTTCAATAACTATTATATTTTTTCCCTTCATCATCATGTGTCCATCCTGTATATTTTGCAAGAATTAAAGTGTTATTTCATTATGGAATCCTTGTAATTTTGCCAGGTATTGGAGCCAGCCGATGCACTCAAGAATTTTGTGAGCATTTTCTATTACTTAGAGTACTATAGGTTCATTGTGGACAACTTTTCCTCCCATGGCTATTATGTCTCAGTAGCCCAACTCACGCTTTTGCATGGGCTTTCTCACAATTTTTCTTGGTTTGGAACAACACAAAAAAACTGTATATAAAAATTTTAAAGTTGTTATTAAAAAAGAAATGATGTTGTTTTAAAGTTGTTACTAGAAGGCAATGCTATTTTTTTTCACGTCAGCAGTTTTTGGTGCAACTTTGATAATTATTACGCATGTTATCCCATAATGCATACCTTCCCCGCTCCAAATATAAAAGGGCATCCACAGCCATAAATCATAGGAAAAAGGGAAATGACATCGGGGATTCATAAATAAAGTAGGACAATAGTCAAGGCAGCAAGAACAGTACAAATCGCAAGGATGGAAAATGATCACAAAAGGAATAAAATAGAGAATTGATCATTATGCGAAGAGATATTTTGAAAAGATATTTTATTGATATAATTCATATAAAATTAGAGTTTACCATGCATATTGGTTAATATAGCTATAAACGTTGTTCAGAAGGTAAATTCACCTTTAGAAATGAATCAATTGAAAATATTGGGATAAAGAATAATTGGCAATGTAAAATAGCACTTCAGTACCACAAGAAGAGCCACTGCTGCCAACAGGAATTCATAGTCTCGACAAGGTTTCTTTTTAACCCAAAAATGAACCAGAATCCTCTATTTAGTATTTACATGGTTTTTTTATTGCTATAAAGAGATCTCTATGTTGGCATGGTAACCAAATAATCATCTTGGCATTCACCAAGATATAATAAAGTGATCAAACCGGCTCATGATGAAACCTCTTTTCCTTCTAACAGTTTTGAATATCTTGAAGGCCATTACCCTAGTGTGGTGGCCATAATGAAATGTCACTCGTTACATCCTTCTGATCATGGTAGGTTGGCTCGTAATCAGACCCCCTATCCTCTTTAGGAAGTTTTGTCTTGTATTTCCATATTTTCATATTTTTATTGTAAATGGAGGGAGGCTCATTTACTCCTTAAGAGTTAGGGATGGCGTGAGAAGTGAAAAATGCCAATGAAAGTTATGCTTTTATCCCTATATCATCATACCAAAGGGAATTATCAATTGAAATTGTGAAAGATAAACCAACATGGTATTAAGATAGTGAATCATTTTATGATATGTCCAAAGAGAATATATTCAGCCAATCATTGTATAGATGAACTGGGTCAGTTTTGGAATAAAGATAACCATCAAAAGGTTTTACAAGTCTTAATGGTATCAATATTATTGTTTTTCCTTTATCTTGGGTACAAATTCCCAATCCAAAAAGATGGTTTTGATAGGAAAGATTGGGAGAAAAAATGGCTATTCAATTAAAATTGAATGACAATTGTGTGGTTATTGGAACACCAATTATTGATCACAAGAAAAAGAAATCATGACTATTCGTTCTACTGAACAACAACTATTCAATTGACTGAAAAACAACTGTTCAATTGATTGAACATCAATTATAAATACAGCAAAAAGAAATCAGAGTTGTTTGTTGAAAATAGCAAAAAGAAATGCTAAATATAGAAGTGCTAAATTTAGTACTGCTATAAATAGGATTTCAGGATACCTTCCTATTTTAGTCAGTCCCTAAACTAAAATAGTGAAGTAAAATTCAAATTTGATCTTAGCAGTTGTTTGTAAAATAATTAATTAATTCACCATGGGTTAATTAGTTGTAGAAAATCAAACATGAAGTCTATGTGGGGACATGCAACAATTTCTCCATTGGTTGAGGAATTTATCCATCAGTTAAAGAGATAAGGATGAGTTGTAATTAGTTTGTTCAGTTAACTGAGTCAAGTCCAGATAGATTAATTCAAACAATTTGTTGAATTAATTGTGAGTTTAGTTAGTTAATGCATGCATGCATGTAACTGCTGCACTTCAGATAACTGAATATTCTATCATAAATAACTCATGCATTTCAGCTTAGACAGGGATCCAGTTAAGATCAGATGGAGGGACAATGTACTATTAGTTGCAGGAATATTCCATTGTGAATATATCTTACATGCAAAAGGAATTATTTCCTTGAGGATTGCGTAGTTACTTCTTCAGTTTTTGTGAGTGTGATGAGGCCAATTCACACATGTGGCATCGCTAGACCCCAAGAAAAAATGCACAAGGAAATAGGAGGCTTGGAGGGCTTAAGGAGGACATATACAATGTCTATTTAGTATATGAGTTGTATTGTTTGATTGAAGAGAGAGCATGATAGCTTGAGAGCTGATTCTTTTTGTAACTTGAATAAGATTTCCACTTGTATGATAATATAGAGATTGGGGTTTTAGGCTGAGGCTTTCCCCAACTTATTTCATTTGTTTTATGTGTGATTGATTTCTCAATTCTCAGTTATATGTGTTCTCATTGATCTTGCTCAATTGGATTAAGCTTTTGCAAAGTTTGTTGTAGAAGTAGATCTTGTATTTTGGTTTAGTCTATTGCATAATTTGTTGATCTACAGTGGGAATTTCTACATGGTATCAGAGTAAATGTGTTCAAGGTGAAGAACAGTATACAAGAAGGGAGAAGTTCAAGGTTTGAGGTTCTTGAATATAGAAATCGAGTTCTTGACGCATCTCAATTTCACCAACGGTGTTCAATGGTTTAAGAATCGAATATGCTCTTGATGGCAGTTCGAATTATATACCCTGGAATTATATTCAGTAGCATGAGAGGAAGATGGCACTGAAAGACAAGCTTCAGAAAATCAAGTGTGAAAAGGGTGACACGATATCTACATATCTGAACAAGCTCACCACCTACCGGGATGAGCTTGGAAGTGTAGGGATCATGACAGCCAATGATGACATGGTGAGTCTTGCACTCCTCGGTCTTCCTAAGAGCTGGCACAGCTACCAAGACTCAGTTAATGGAAGAGAAAAACTTCCAGATTGGGAATGACTTTGGTCGGATTTGATGCAGGAAGAAATAAGAAGAAGCACTAGAGATGGATCCTCATCGAAGCAATATGATGAGGAAAATATAACCTTAACGAGTAAGGTGAGGAAAGGGAAAGGGAAGGCATCCCATCCCAAATTCAATTCTTCCCATGGTGGGAAGAAGTTTTACAAATCGAAGGTGTGATGCTTTCATTGTCATGAAGTGGGCCATTATGCTATCAATTGTCCACATAAGAAATCCAAGAAGGGTTCCTTGAAGGGATCAAATGGTAAGGCATTGGCCTCACAGTTTGAGTTGGATTTCTTTCTTATCACATGCATGGCTTCATCCATGGTGGGATGTGTGTGGTACTTGGACAGTGGAGCTTCATTCCACATGTCAGGTGATAATAATCCTTTTAGTACCTTGGAGGAGAAGGATCTCCAGATGCGGATCGAGATGGGCAATGATGGAAAGTATCGTGTTTCAGGTGAAGGTACATTGTGTTTCAGAGGGAGCATGGAGCTCCCCTAACCTTGATTGATGCAAAGTATGTACCAGGTATGAAGAAGAATCTTGTTTCTATCGCTATGTGAGAAGATAAAGGCTATGATATAGTCTCTAGTAAAGGAAAGGTATTCTCGAGGCATATCTATATTGGACAGACAAAGTGAATTGGGATTTGAGTAAAGAATCTCTCCAAGCTGGAGGTAGACGACTGGGCTTCATTGAGCTCCCAAGATGAGATGGTGCAGAGCCAAGATGTTGGTGAGCTATGACATAAATGACTGGGCCACTTGCACCATGGAGCCCTAAAGATCATGCAACATATTTCTACTAGGCTACCCAAGGGGAAACTAGAGCAGACGAATACATGCAAAGGTTGTATCTTGGGTAAGTATGTGAAATATTCCTTTTCAGATCGGGACAGTAGAGTTGGAGCAATCCTGGAGTGAGTTCACTCAAATGTTTGTGGAAAATTCTCTATACCCTCCACCACTAAACAAAGGTACTATGTTATTTTTATTGATGATTTTTCTTATAGATGATGGATCTACTTTATGCAAAAGAAGGATCAGACCTTCTTGAGGTTTGTAAGTTTAAAGCCTTGGCAGAGAGAGAATCGGAGAGAAAATAAAAGCCTTGCATAGCGACAATGGTGGAGAGTATGTCTCCCAACAGTTTAAGGACTTTTGTGCTGCAGAAGGAAATAAACAGGAGTTGACAGCACCCCATAACCCACAACAGAATGCGGTAGCCAAAGGAAGAACAGATCGATTATGGCAGTAGCTCAAGCGATGTTGCATGACCAAAGCCTACCACTTTATTTGTGGGTTGATGCATGCAATACAATAGTATACTTGTATAACAGAAGCCTGCACCGTATACAGGGAATGAAGACACCTATGGAGGCCTTTTCCAGGAAGTGACCAGATGTGAGTCACTTCCAAATATTTGGATCATTAGTTCACTATCATGTGACCAAATATTCCCAGAAGAAGTTGGATCCAACAACTGATTTGGGAATACTTGTGGGGTACACGTATACACCCCACAATTATCAGGTGTACTTGCCTTCCACTCAGAGGAAAGTGGTACGCAGGGATCTGAAGTTCGACAAGTAGAAAGCCATGTGATTATCACTTGAGAGGGAGCTCAAGTTGCATGCAGAGGAGGAGCTTTCAGTTCCTGAGGAGGAGCTTTCAGTTCCTAAGGAGGAGGAGCCTTAGATTGATGCGGTGTAGCCGCATGCAGAGGATCCAGGAGTGGAGACATCCACTCATGTTGAGACTTCCAGAGATGGGTGGAAACACGCAAGGGAAGCTGACAAGTTGACGTTGGATGTGCAGGAGAGTGTGGGATAGCCATCTTCTCAGTGTAGACAGAGGAAGTTGCTCGAGCAGTACACTGGGTACATGGCCCTGGTTGGGGAGTGTGTACATACCGAACCTTCTTCAATTGAGGAGGTAGTGCAACAACCAATCTACGTTGATGCAATGGTAGAGGATTATGACTCTATCATTCGGAATAGTATGTGGGATGTTGTCCCAAGACCTCGGGGTAAGTCAGTAGTGAGTTCCAGATGGCTTTACAAGGTAAAGCAGGCAGTTGATGGTAGTGTTGAGAAACATAAGGCAAGGTTTGTTTCCTATGGTTTCTCACATGTTGAGGGGATCGACTACGATGAGACTTTTGCTCCTGTAGCAAGGTACTCATCGATAAGATCGATGTTGGCACTATTAGCTCAGATGGGCTGGAAGATCCACCAAATGGATGTGAAGACAACATTCCTCAATGAGAAGATTGAGGAGGAGGTGTACATTGAGCAGCTAGAGGGTTTAGAGACCTTCGATCGTGAGTCGCATGTGTGCCAACTCAAGAGGGCTTTGTATGGGTTGAAGCAAGCACCTCGTGCTTGGCACACTAGGATTGACAACTATTTCATCAGGTTGGGCTTCACCAAGAGTGAAGTAGATGCAAACCTTTACCACATCATAGTAGAAGGTAAAAAATTGATCATTTTTCTTTATGTCGATGATCTAATTTTGACAGGTGATGATCAGCTGATACAGTCTTGCAAGGAGGACCTTGCAAGAGATTTCAAAATGAAAGACATGGGTCTTATGCACTACTTTCTAGGCATGGAGGTGTGACAAAAACATGGTGAAGTATTTGTTTCTCAAGGAAAGTATGCCAATGAGATACTCAGGTTCTTTCACATTGAGAAGTGCAAGCCCATGCAGACTCCTCTAGCTGGGAACTGGAGGAAGGAGGATGTTACTTTAGGTGAGGTAGTAGTTGCTATTGTTTATCAGCACCTGGTGGGTTCACTTATGTATCTGGTGAACACACGACCTGACTTATGCTTTGCGGTGAACCAGCTGAGTCAAGCTATGGTTCAACCTACCAAGCTGTTTTGGAAGGCAACGAAGCATGTGCTGAGATACCTCAGAGGCACATCTCAGTTCAGATTGTGGTACAGATGGACAAAGGGAGTGAAGCTTCAGGGCTTCACAAATGCGGATTGGGCAGGGAGTCCATCAGACCGGAAGAGTACTTCTGGAGGAATATTCAACCTTGGCTCAGCTGTAGTTTCCTGGTACAACAGGAAATTGAGATCAGTTGCACTTAGCTCAGTAGAGGCTGAATACATGGATGCTATTCAGGTTGCATGTGAGGCCATTTGGATGCGGAAGATTTTAGTGGGATTGTTTGGTCATAGGATGGATCCAACCGTGATCTACTGCAATAATTAGAGTTGTATCAAACTCTCTGAGAATATAGTTTCTCATGACATGTCCGAGAACATTAATATCTAGTATCACCATCTTTGAGACTGTGTGGTCAAGAGGATCATGTTGTTGCAGTATGTTTTGACCGAGGAACAGGAGGCAAATATTTTGACGAAGGCATTGTCAAAATACAAGTTCAAGTTCCACAAAGATATGATTGGGGTTACTGATAATCCTTTTCTTATTGAGAGGGAGTGTTGAAAATAACAACAAGAAATGCTAAATATAGAAGTGATAAATTTAGTACTACTATAAATAACATTTCGGGATACCTTCCTATTTTAGTCAGTCCCTAAACTAAAATAGTGTAGTAAAATTTGAATTTGATCTTAGCAGCCGTTTATAAAATATTTAATTAATTCACTATGAGTTAATTAATTGTAGAAAATCAAACATGAAGTCTATGTGGGGACATGCAACAGTTTCTCCATTGATTGATGAATTTATCTATCAGTTAAAGAGATAAGGATGAGTTGTAATTAGTTGGCTCAGTTAACTGAGTCAAGTCCAGTTAGATTAATTCAAACGTTTGTTGAATTAATTGTGAGTTCAGTTAGTTAATGCATGCATGCATGTAACTTCTGTACTTCAGATAACTGAATATTCTCTCATAAATAAATCATGCATGTCAGTTCAGAGAGAGACCCAATTGATATCAGATGGAGGGATAGTGTACTATTAGTTGCAGGAATATTCCATTTTGAATATCTCTTGCATGTAGAAGGAATTATTTCCTTGAGGATTGCGCAGTTACTTCTTCAGGTTTTATGAGTCTGATGAGGCCAATTCACACATGTGGCATCACTAGACCCCAAGAAAAACTGCACAAGGAAATAGGAGGCTTGGAGGGCTTGAGGAGGACATATACAATCTCTATTTAGTCTGTGGGCTGTATTGTTTGATTGCAGAGACAGCAGGATAGCTTGAGAGCTGATTCTTTTTGTAACTTGAATAAGATTTCCACTTGTATGATAATACAAAGATTGGGGTTTTAGGCTAAGGATTTCCCTGGCTTATTTCTTCTGTGTTATGTGTGATTGATTTCTATATTCTAAGTTATATGTGTTCTCATTGATCTTGCTCAATTCGATTAAGCTTCCACAAAGTTTTTTGTAGAAGTAGATCTTGTATTTTGATTTAGTCTATTGCATAATCTATTGATCTACAGTGGGAATTTCTATGCTATCCATTTTACCGAACAATAGTTGTTCAATTGACTGAATAAAAGTTGTTTAATTGATTGAACTACAATAACACCAAAAACAAATTAGAGATATTTGTTCTACTTAAAAACAACTCTTCAATTGACTGAACAATAGATGTTCAATTGATTGAACAACAAACACAACAAAAAGGAATCGTAACTATTCGTTCTACTGAACAATAGTTGTTCAATTGATTGAATAGAAAACACACCAGAAAGAAATCAAAGTTGTCCATTCTATCGAACAACAACTGTTCAATTTACTAAACATCAGTTGTTCAATTGATTGAACATCAATCATTAAACATACCAAAAGAATAAGAGAAATCCCCATATTTACATAGTGATGCCTATATAAAATAATTTACAACCAACTGTAAGAAAAATATATACATTATTTACAACAGAAGAGAGATAAGTTTTCA
The DNA here is from genome assembly GCA_000404065.3 of Pinus taeda. NCBI lineage: Eukaryota > Viridiplantae > Streptophyta > Pinopsida > Pinales > Pinaceae > Pinus > Pinus taeda. The sequence goes on along the minus strand of APFE031669940.1, from coordinate 535,891 downwards.
TAAGCGTAAAGCTGTCAGGTCATTACTCCTTTCAGCTAAAATTTTCATAGTGGGATCATCACATACCTATTGGAAAAAATACTATTTGGTGAGTGGTTTATGATAAAGATGTACCCGATGTCCATTCACCCAAAATGAATAGCCAGAATCATCAATGGTGGTCAGAGTGAGAGTGCCATTGTTATGCACCTCTTGAATTTAATATGGGCCAAGCCACCTTGTTTGTAACTTACTCGGAAAGTATTAAAATCTAGAATCATAGACGAGTGCCCAATCTCCTTTCTAAAACATATTCTTTTTAACAAGACTATCATGCCACTTAGCCCTTTGCTTCTGAATAATTGTAGTGTGTTGCAGAGAAAGTAGTCGAGCTTCAACCAATTCATTTGTTAGTTGAAGTTTTTTAGTTTGGGCCTCCATCAGATCCAGTCCCACTTCACAGGCTATTCTGAGAGTCTTTATTTCAGATTCAATAGGAAATACGAGTTCTTTTCCAAATACAAGTTGGTATGAAGAATATTCAGTAGTATTTCACCAAGTTGTGCGATAAGCCCACAAGGCCTCTGGCAGTCTAGCATCTTAGCCCCGTCGATGTGTCGAAACTGTCTTAGTCAAAATTACTTTGATGGACTTATTATTGCTTTCAACCTGCCTATTCGCCTGCAATTAATATAGGGAAGTGACTCTATGTGTGATGTGGTGGTTCCATAGAGTGGTTGTAATCTTATGTCCTACAAATTTCCACCCACCATCTATTATCACTTCCCTAGGTAAACCATACACACAAATAACTTGAAAAGGAAACTAATTACGGCTTCTTTCGTCGCTCTTGGAAAAGCTACTATTTCTATCCACTTTGTTACATAGTCTATAACAACTAGTATGTAGGCCTTTTGTTTTGGTGGCAGATGAAATGGGCAGCAAAATCCAATGCCAATCATTTAAAAGTTTCTATTACCAATTGGGGCTGCAATGACATTTTGTCAGATTGACCAGGTTACCCATCCTCTGGCAGCTATCACAAGCCTGGACGTATTTCTTAGCATATTTAAAAATGGTGGGCCAATAATAGACCATCTGTAGTACCTTGTGCCCAGTTCTATGATCTGCGAAGTGTCCTTTTTAAGGCTTGTCATGGAAGGCCTTCAGGATGTCGTAGATTTTATATTCACGATTGAATTTGCGTATGCACATATCAGACCCTGTATGAAAAAGGTATCCACCAATCCAAGAAAATCGGGTACTATGTTGGACAATATATTTCCTTTTCCTCGCTGTCAAGTGTCTGGGTAGCTTTCCTACCACCAGATAGTTTGCTACATTAGCATACCATGGCATTTTAATTGCTATGGCAAACAAATGTTCATATGGAAATTGGTCATCCTCTGCCAGCGGATCATTTATCTTTGGAACCTGAGACAGAAAATCCACGAGTGGGTTTTACTTCCATGGACGGTCTTTAATGGTGTGATCAAACTCCTACAAAATCAAAAACCAATGAGTCACTTGTCCATTTATAATTGGTTTGTTAGCTAAGTATTAAATGGTGAAATGATTAGTATACCAAAAAACTTGATAACCAGTTATATAATGCCTAAATTTATTTATGGCATAAACGACAGCTAAAAATTTATTTTCTGTTATTGTGTAATTAAGCTCGGCAACAATAAGATTTTTGCTAGTATAGTAAATAACATAAGGCTTTCTATCCTCCTCTTGGCTTAGGACAACACCTATTGATGCATATGACGCGTCTGTAGAGATATGAAAGGGTAGCTCCGAGCTGGGTCCACACAATACTGGTGCCTTTGAAACTAATTTCTTCAAATTTGTAAAAGCAGTGTCTCATTTATCAAACCATTTAAATTCAACATTTCTCATTAAAGCATACAAAGGTGCAACAATTTGAGAATTTTTTTTTATGAACCTGCGATAGTAACCTTCATATATGACAAAGCTACATACCTCTATATGAGTACTGGGTGTAGGTAGTAGGAGACTTACCTCTATCTTAATTGGATCTACCTGTATCCTAGCCACATAAATGTAGTGTCCTAGGATTAGGCCTTCTGTCATCATCATGTGACACTTTATGTTATTTAAACACAACCTAGTGGTGATGCATCATTCCAAAGCCTTCTCTAATGTTTGTAGCGCTTGGTCAAATTCATCCCCATATGAGGTGAAGTTATCCATGTAAACTTCAAGTCCCTCATTTATCAAATCAACAAAAATACTAAGTATGGCCCTCTAAAATATAGCTAGGACGTTGCATAAACCAAACGGTAACACTATGTAAGCAAACATACCCCATGGGAAAGTAAAGTTTGTTTTGTCCTGGTCCTCAGGGGTGATTTGGATCTGATTATTGCCACAGAAGCCATTAAGAAAAAAAATTGCTTTCCTGCCAATGTATCAAGGACTTGATAAATAAATGGAAGAGGGAAGTGATGTTTCTGCGTGGCTTTATTCAATTCTCTATAATCCACACAGGTGCGCCACTTCCATATTTTCTTGGGAACAACTACCAGGAGAGAGACCCACTTACTATCCGAAATGGGATAAATAAAATTCATGTCTAGCAACTTATGTAGTTCTTCTTTTATAATATCTTTGAGATGCAAATTTAGTCTCCATTCAGGTTGTCGGGTAGGACGAGCATCCTTTTCGGTGTAGATATGATGTGTACATAATTGTGTGTCTATGCACTTCATGTCTAGATAGTCCCAAGTAAAATCCTCTTTATATTTTTGTAGAACTTGAGTGAGCTTTTGCTAGTGGTCACTGTCTATACTATCATTGATGTTTAAAATCTTGCTTGGTTCAATTTCAACAGGCTTGTTGTTATGAACAACAGTTGTCAGGATATGCTGAACATTAGTATCTTTCAAAGGGTCTTCCAAGGCTTCATTGTCAAGAATAACTTTTAACATTTGAAATTTGACATTATTCACAGTTGTTCGTTGATTAATAAAGTTATTAATTACATCATCTTCAGTCTGATTCTTGAACTCAAGCACCTCTGCTACTGTAAGTGGTGAACAAATACTTTCTTCCAGGTATGTGGGTGGTTTTTTATGTATTTTCACATTGGGAAGACTTGGTTTGGTGGGAGGATATAAAACGATATTCTTTATGGTGTCTCCCTTAGCAATGGTGTTGCTACCTGTATGACAACTTATATAATCATTGGTTGTTTCCAACCAAGTTCGACCCAAAATTAAAGGGTGCCCATATAACCGACTTTTTGGGTTGATATCTAGAAAATGCACTATATACTCCCATGAATCGACAGAAACTACAATGTCCTGTAAAGTTCCCTCTGGTCTTACAATGGAACGATCAATGAGTTCTAGCAAGGCAGTGGTTGGTTCCAGAGCTATGATATCAAGTGTCTCATAAGTTTCTGCGGCTAAGATGTTAATGGTTGTGCCCAAGTCAACTAGTGTGTTTGGAAAGGAGCGGCCATATATTTGGACTATAACTATGGGATTCCTTGGATCTTCATATTTTGTTGGTGTTTCCCCACCTAAAAGTAAGTTAGACAAGGTCCCTATGACATTGATAGCTTGTGAAGATTTTATTTTCCTCACAGGCTTTTTCGCACATAGTCTTTAATTGTTTTAGCATAAATAGGAATGTGTTGGATTGCTTAAAGGAGAGGAATTTTAATGCATAGAATTTTAAGTTCCCATAAGAGATGAAAGTCTATATAAACAATTGGTTTAGGTATTTCTAATATTTCAGGGAATGGGGGAGAAGTAATTATGAGTTTTTCAGGATCTTTCTGTTCAACTCTATCTTCTCCCTACTTTATTTCTACATCAGTCACAGTCAAAGGTGTAGTTATAGGTGATCTTTCTAACTCATTTGGTGGCTGGTCTTTGTCTTCCTCAGGAGTGATAATGTTTCCTAACCTCAGCCTAAGTCCACTACATTCTTTTTGTTTAGTCTCAAGGTCTGAGTTTTCAAAAATTTGTATTAGCTGAACCGATTCGTTATTAGGGTTTTGATTTGGTTGAGCTGGTAGTTGGGGATGCAGAAGGGGCTGAGGATTTTGCTGTAATGATATGGGGCTAATAATGTAGGTTGAGGTTGAGGACCCATCCCCATCGGTGCATTATTTATCCCTAGAGGTCACTGCCAATTCGAAGACCAATTTGAATTTTGTGAAGTTGATCTCATAATCACCCTATGAGTGACCTCAGTTGAAGATTTATTAAACAAAAGGTATTACAGACTCATGTGCTGGTGTGTGTGTTCTGTGTTATTGAAACAATGAATCGATCAGATTACCAATACATAGAAATTTTAAATGGAAAGACAACAGAGAAATACAGTAAACAATACTAGACACAAACAATTTTTAATAAGGAGTTTACCCTGTTCTCCAGGTCTACGTCTTTGGTCCAGCTTCAGTGGTGGCCTGGTTTTATTGTGTCTTAGAGTAAAGAATTTACAATGCAGGGACTCAATATGAGTTCTCCTGACAACAGATTTTGCTTGGCAGGGTGGTTCTTGGATTCCCCAAGCCACTCAGAGTTCACAAACTCTTTTTCTTCCTACTAGCTCTGTGATCTTTGGTCTATAGTGGAAAGAGCCAACTATGATGCTCAATCCAGACAAATTCCTCTATGGGAAGGCTTGGATCTTCAAGATATCTGGTGCTTGATGCTACCTATGGTTAGCTCAATCCTTTGTCTCTTCTGCTCGGCCTTACTACTCTTTGTGTTCAGTCCCCCTCTCAGGGTTCACTGTTCACTGTCTCTCTTGGTCGCTTGGATTCTTCTCCTAATTCTCCTCTCTTTTTCAATTGTCTCTCTTCATGGCTTTAACCAGTTGCTCCTATGGCTGTTCAGTTCCTCTCCTGCCTGCGCCGATTCTCCTCCTGCAGCTGTGCTTGGAGTTTCCAGTTCGGCATCAGCATGAATGCTCAGGGAGTGCCACGTGTCTTCATCTAACTGGTGCCAGCATGCTTCATCAGCTCGTTCCTCCAGTTATTTTGCGAATACGCTCTTTCTCCACCGTGGCGGTCAATGGATTCCAAATCCCTTTTAAATCGCAGCTTATTTCCCTGTCAATTCCGCTTCTTTCCATCGATCGCAATCTCAGTCGTCCGATCTCGGCTCCTCCAGATCCAACGTCATACGCACATTGAGCACGGTTGACTTGCTTGGTCGTTAACGTGCGATCACAGTGGTTTTTCTCTCACCTCCGCTACCAGGCATCGATCGCTGATTGTGATCGCTCTGCTTTCTCCAAAACCTCTTACCATTCAAGGGCATCCTGATCAAACCGTCGGTTTCTAGGTTGTGGGTCCCACCATTGTTTTGGCACTTTTTTCCTTTTTCTGCCCACGGTCCTCTGGCTCCCAATGTGACCGAGTGCTTAAGGATCCCCCATTTTGGAGTTGTTCGCCTAGAGATGCATGATTAGCACTAATCGCGCATCAAAATCACCTCCTTTCCCCAATCCGAGGCTCCGAGGGGTTATTTTGGCCTCCTGCGCAGTCTCCATGGGCCTCGGTCAACACGCTTTGACCGAGGTCCTCATCATTTCACGCCGGCTGCCATGGCCACTAGTTCAAGGGGTTTTTAATGTTGTTTTGGATTTCATTAAAGATTTGTCCAACTCGATACAGTCAAAATTCTTGACAGTCTTTTATGGATCCGATTTGGATCACAGCCTCCCTACTGAAAAAGCTTTTGGACCACCAAAATTTGGTTTTCTTCAAGCATCGACTAAGTGAGGGAACTCCTGTCTCACTTGTCCAACCTCAATCCACTTCGCACTGCTCAACTTCGAACCTTTAAGCCCAATCCTGAGGTATTCCACCTTTCCACTGTGCGTTGTCCTCACCTTCCTGTCCAGCACTGTGTCTTCCTACAACTCATTAAGATATTCAGGTAGCTGGTCATCAATAGAAGGTAACTGACTCTGCTCTTCAGGGTCCTCAATCATTGAAGGCTCAAACAACCTCAAGCAATCTGCGTCCATGACTGAGTAGATGTGCATGTAAGCTGGAAAATCAAGGCAGAAGGCATTTTCACCAATTTTCTCAAGTGTCCTGAAGGGTCCATACCTGATAGGTTTTAGCTTTTTACCTTCACCTTGCATTCTTTCCTTACTGATATATAGCCAAACTTGGTCTCCAACTTGAAAACTTTGCTCCATCTGATGCTTATCATGCCTAGCCTTGTACTTGAACTGGCTCTTTTCCAGTTGTTCTTGTACTGCCTTGTGGATCTCTTGGATCTGTTCAATGAACCTAGTTGCCTTGTCCACATCATTGTGTTTATCAACCATGGTATCTTTACCAAAGACAAAATCCAAAGGAGACCTTGGTATGAAACCAAAACAGTCTCAAAAGGAGATATTTGTGTAGAAGAGTGTTTAGCTCTATTTTAAGCATGTTGCACATAGCACAAGTGTTGATCCCAAAGCTTAGGATGTTTACTGCAATATCCTCTTAGTAGCCAGATCACTGTCTTGTTAACTACTTCTGTCTGGCCATTTGTTTGTGGATGAAAAGCTATGCTTTTCTTCAACTTGGTTTCCATTAGTTCCCACAGACTGGACCAAAACTTTCCCACAAATCGGGTGTCTCGATTAGATATAATAGAAGTGGGTAGTCCAAAATGAACCCATACATGTTCAAAGAATAATTTTGCAGTTTTTTCAGTTGTAATCTGTTTACTACAGGGTATTAAAATACACATTTTGCTAAACATATCCACAACAACATATAGATAATCATGACCTTTCCTAGATTTAGGTAGTCCTCCAACAAAATCCATGGAAATGCTTTCCCAAGGGTGAGAAGGAACTGGCAAGGGAGTGTACAAGCCTAGTTTTCTATTGATGGGCTTGCTTTTAGCACACATGGCACACCCCTTTACATATCTAGAAACTGTCTCACTCATTTTCAGCCAATAACAAAACCTTTGCAGCTATGCAGCTGTTTTACTTACCCCAAAGTGACCTGATACCATAGAAGTGTGTGATTCCCTAATTATCCTTGCTCTCTCAATTTGTGGAATGCAGAGTTTCCCATAATGATATAAGAGTCGGTCCTTTACATGATAGTCCAATTCTTCTACTCTTTTTCCTTGACTCAAAGTTGCATATACATCTTTAAAGTCCATATCCTGAGCATACTGTTCTATGTAGCTTTCATGCAGCACATAATTATGCTTAAGTATGGTAGATGCATTTATAGTGGGTCTAGATAACATGTTTGCAACCTTGTTATGCATGCCCTTTTTATATTTGATGACTAAATGAAACTTTTGTAGAAAACCCATCCATCTGTAATGTCTTGATTGCTACAATTCAGTTTTGGAGTGTAGATATTGAATTCGCTGATGATCAGTATGTATTACTATTTCTTTTCCCATTAAATAATGTTTCCACTTTTTCACACTCTGATCTGATGCATACAATTCTTTATCATATGTAGGATAGTTAACTACTACAGGATTAAAAGTCTCAGAACGATAACATATGGGTTTACCGTGTTGTCTCAACACTGCTCCCATGGCATAGTCACTGGCATTAGTTTGGATCTCAAATGGTCTTTGTAGATCTAGAAGCGCTAGTACAGGTGTTGTACTAATATTTTCTTTCAAGGTGTCGAAGGCTTTCTGTTATTTTCCTTCCCACTGTAACACTTTGTTTAATCCTGTCAAAGCATGTAAGGGAGTTGCAATTGAGGAACATTTTTAAATAAACTTCCTCCAATACTGTGCTACTCCTAAGAAGCTTCTCACTTCTATGGCAGACTTGGGTTTAGGCCAGTTTATGATGAGTGCCACTTTAGAGGGATCTATTTTCAATTCACCTCCCCCTACTATATGACCCAAATAATTTAGAGAGGTTTTTCCGAATTCACATTTGGAGAGTTTAACATAAAGTTTTTCTCTTTTCAAAACATCTAATGTATGCTTAACATGCTTTAAATGTTCTTCCCACATTTCACTAAAAATCAGAATGTCATCCAGATACACAATAACAAAATCATCAAGAAAAGGTCTGAGTACACCATTCATTAATCTCATGAAAGTAGCAGGGGCATTGGTCAAGCAAAAAGGCATAACCAGCCATTCATGCAATCCCTGCTTTGTTTTGAAAGCAGTCTTCCATGCATCTTGCTCTGCACCTCTGACCTGATGGTATCCACTGTGCAAATCCAGCTTGGTGAAATAGATAGATTCCTTCAATTGATCTAAAAGATCATCTATGCAAGGAAGGGGATAATGATTTTTTATTTTTATCTTATTCAGTGCTCGGTAATCAATGCACATTCTCCATGAGCCATCTTTCTTTCTCACCAAAACGATTGGTGACCCACATGGTGATGTGCTAGGCCTGATGAACCCTTTCTCGAGCAAATCCTGCACCTGCTTCTTGATTTCAGAATTCTCTAAAGCAGACAACCTATACATCCCAATGTTAGGCAAAGGAACATCTTGCTGCAAAATAATATCATGTACTATTCCCTTTTTGGGTGGCAGACCTTTATGTTCTTGAAATAAGACATGATATTCTGAAACAATCTTTTCTATATCAGCTTGCTGATCAGTATTACAGCTCTCAAATATTTTGGTCTTATCAGGTGTCTTTTCCTTTACAACCATCAGTAAGAACTATTTGCATGAATTTATCATTCTTTTCATTTGCCCTAATTTTATGAGAGTATAATTATTTTTGAGCTTGTGAGCTCTTATAAAGTATTCGATTCCATCTTTAACAAGTAGATACTTGTCCTCAGCTGTATAGAAAATAGCCTTTCTATCAAACAAAGTATCAATCTTTTGATTTTTGGAAACAACTTGATTATGGAAAAGCTCGTGTCTTTTTCTCTCATGTTCTTCATCAATAACAAATTGAGCAAAATTACTAGTAGATGCTTCAGAATTCTTACCTTTTATACCTGTGGCAGTAATGATTGTTTCAAGCCAGCCTCCCAAGGGATCAAGGTCCAGTTCAAGCCAAACGGTCATGGGTCTGATAATGGTCCCTTCAAACATACTTCAATCATATGGCACCTTACAGCATACTTCCAGTTAAAGAAAGAAGGCAAGTCTAGCTCTCAACGAATCCCTGCAAACACTAACGGATTGCGGAGTCCGGACCGGGGCTCTATGTATCCGAAGAAATGGGAACAGAACCAGGCAGAACCCATGACCATTGCTGCAAAGAGCGCAAGTGTTTTTTTATCAGTAGTTAGGTCTTAGCTCTGGATACAGAATCCAACAATGCTCATCATCATGCCCCTCCTTTTTTCCAGTGAGTGCATGAATCTTTTCCTTTTTGTGCAGTGTTAGCCTTCCTTGCTTTCCACTTCTAATTTCTTTTCTCCTTGTTCTTGCTTACAGTGGGTTGGGATGGTCCCCCAACTTCTGGATTCCCATTCTTTCCTCTAGCTTCTACATGAGTAGCTTGTACAAATACCTCATCTATACTAGTGGGATTAAACATGAGGATGGTATGCCTCACGTAGCTATGTAGACCACCAATGTACTTCAAAACAGTTTCTGGTGAGTCTAATGAAATGCCCAACATCAATGCTCTCTTTCTGAATTCTTGAGTATACCCTTGCACACTTTGCTCTTTCAACTGCCGAAGAGTTTGCCAACTCATCATGGCTTGTTGCATGTAGGCCAATGGATAGAACTGCTTTTTGATTGCAGAAACAAATTCACTCCAGAC
>APFE031669940.1:506271-526117 GCA_000404065.3 Pinus taeda | reverse complement strand
CTTGTTGCATGTAGGCCAATGGATAGAACTGCTTTTTGATTGCAGAAACAAATTCACTCCAGACAAAGATGGTCTTACCATGCTTCCTCATATTAGCTTGGGTTCTGCCTTCCCACCAAACCAAGGCAGTGCCTCCTAGGTGTAGCCTTGCCAGCTGAATCTTACTCTTGTCTGAGTCTATGTTTTGTACTCTGCAATACATATCAATCTGTCTAATCCAATTGTCCAACTTTTCAGCATTTAGCTCTCCATCATATATAGGAAAATCAAATTTGACATCCAGTTTAATTAAGGATGCTTTCTTATTATGCACAGGGCTACTAGGAGGTGTAGGAAAGCTTTCTTCTTTTCCCTTTCCCTTTGAGTGGTCATGGGAATGAGACTCATCTTCTTCTTTATCTTGTTTAGAGCCTGATGAATCTTCATCCTTGTGCTTTCTAAAGTCCCTATACATTTCTTCTACCATAGAATTTATAGCTAGGAAACTTTCTATGAATTGAGGATCTGGCCCTATAGAACTTTCTTCTGAAATTGTCTTCCGAGAATAGACTCTCCCAATTTCAAGGTTAGTTTCCACCAACTCTCCTTCTCCTAATTTGAGCTTTGATCTGGTGATCATTCACAGCTAAACCAACACAAGCTTGTCTAACCTTACAAGCTAGAGCTCTGATACTACCTAATCTGATAATCACCCTATGAGTGACCTCAGTTGACGATTTATTAAATAAAAGGTATTACAGACTCATGTGTTGGTGTGTGTGTTCTGTGTATTGGCAATCTGATCGATCCATTGTTTCAATAACACAAAACACACACACCAGCACATGAGTCTGTAATACCTTTTGTTTAATAAATCGTCAACTGAGGTCACTCATAGGGTGATTATCAGAACACGCGCGTAGTGTCCCGGTCCTCAACAGTTGTAACAAATGACCTGTCCCCGATCTCTACCAGGCTCTCCTCCACCTTGGCCTAATCCACACCCCTGATATTTGCCTCGCACTCCCCCAAAACCTTGGTCCAGAGACTGGGTTTCTGCCAGCGCCCAATATGTGAGCGTTCTATCCATTATTAACTTGTAACTATGACAATTGCACTCATCATGACCCACCGATTTACAGAAGTTGCAGAAGAGTTGTTGCGGTGTCTATACAAATTTCTGCAGCAAATGGAAATAAAACGTCACGTCTTTTCCAGCTACTTGACAGAAAGCACACCATAGCACGAGCTCTGCACTTGGCCCTGCTTGAGCCTCTGGTCTCAGAGGTATTGGTCCTCCTGCTGCAACATAATTCGCGAAGACTAGGCAATGATCTTTGTCATGCCCCTAGCTTTTGCATTTCAGGCACCAAACTTCTTCACGCACCTATGGCCAAATTGTTCTATCATTCTTCATACTCTCCGTTTCTAGGAAAAGGTTCTGTAACTGCACATGAATCCCTTGAACCCCAAAATTAACATCTTGCATCAGTGTCTCATGCAATCTCATCTCAATCTCCAGAGATTCCGCCTAGGTCCCAATCTTTTGTTGTGATAGCACAACCCTTAGAAGAGGTAGGAGTAAAGCCACAAATCATTCACAGTGCTGCCCATTAGTCAGATTCATGTTAGCTTCGCAAATCTTGCATTTCAATCTCTGATCCAGTTCCCAGGGTGTCTCGCCGAGCCTCACCATTATTTTGCCAAATCCAACAATTGATTGCGCTTCAACTTAGGCCTAATGAATTCCTTATTCAGTCGGTCTGAATATCTGCCAATGCAGACATCAGGTTATCAGTGCAGTACTTAATGTACCATGTTAGTGCGCGTTCCTGCAAAGAACTAACTAATGTTTCTTTCTTAATTTGATCATCTGTGATACCCTGAGCTTCCCATACAACCTTTGCTACAAACCAAAACTCATCTGGATCCTCATTTCCCAAGCCCTTGAACACAAGTAGCTTTACTTGGTTCGCCATACTGAACAGTGGTGGAGGTGGTGGTGGTGTAGGTGAAGGTGTATGTGGTGGAGGTGAAGATGGAGGCGGTGTGGGTGGATGGGGTATTTGAGGGAAACCTTGTTTTATCAACTTAACAATGCTCTGCACAGAAGCCTGTGTTGCTTTCTTGTCGTCACTCAAAGGAGCTTCAATCAGTGGGCTATATTTAGGGTCTGTTTTCTTTTGTTCCTGAAGGTCTTTCCACTTCGTGTAGCCCCAAACATCAAGGTAGTTTCATAATCCGCTTTTCACACAATAGCATCTTAATCCAATTATTTAAAGACCTTAAATACTTACCTCGTGAACCCTCTAAAGAAGCGGCGCTCTGCTTCACTGTAACTGACCAAGGTGTCAACCACGAACTCTGTCACAAACCGTCCTACAATACGATCGAGCCAATGATCAAAAATGTATGCAATCTCATCTTTAGAGGCTTATAATCTTCTCACTAACTCTAGGGTCCATACTATTGGACCATCAAGCCTCCACCTTCTTTGGTCGTCTGCCAATTTCGCGATCCACTCATATAATTCAACCGGGAAGGAACACAAGAAGATTTCTTGTATCTCTGTGTACAGATATTTGTCCAACCACTGTTCTTTCGTCAATTGTGGCTTCCTATTCTCTTGTGTCGCGAATTCGTGGATCTTTCTATCTAACTAGTCTTCGATCTCCTTCTTAGTTGGGTTGCAATGATGCGACGTCACACATCTTTTTATGCATATCATGTCCTGACAACAGAACCATTTGTTGGCTTGACGGGCCCTGGCCCAAGTTCAGCGTTAATTAACCAAGAAAATCCCTACACTACTGGCCCTTTTGGCATCAAGACGTGGAGCGCGGACTAAAGTCTCACCCGAAGCAGTATCGGGGGATGCAGGAACCAAGTTTCCACACCCTGAGATGGCAGTGTTGTGTCTTTATACCCTAACCCTTCCTTCACGTAGATTGATAAGCCTTTTAGAGATTATCAATATACTTCTCTTAGTTGTCCTCTAAACCTCCGCGAAGGTCTATGACTGTCTTTCACGTACACTAAATAGGTGATCCAAAAACTTACACGCCTTTGTAATTACTCTTACTGCTATATTTACCCCGATTAACTTAAGTAGTGGATAACTTCAACATGAATTATGAATATATTCGTGTAAACATATATTCTTAATTGTGTTCATATAATAAAGTAAAACACATAGATTCACACATCAATACAACATTAAATCATAAACCTAGTATTAAAATAACATAATTGCATGCAGTCATAACAGAAGAAAAATAGCTCATACACATGGAATTCCAAAATAATTATCTTTATTGTTGTTCAGATCTATCTTACAGACTCTAACTACCCTGCACTCATAACTGCAGGGGTCTGCACACTCAGCTGTGGATTTCTACCCTAGACCTCTGTGCACTCAGCTGCAAAGCCTCTCTCCTACACTAAGACGCTTCGCTCTTAGCCCTCACATAACCATTACATCAATGACTCTTCAAGACATGTCTGAACTAAACTACCAAAACTTCCTTAGACTCTTCTAATACTTCCCTTTTTATACATTCCCATGGTCCGTGGACCAAGGGTGGATCTCATAAATTTGACACAAGTTACATAAACTAAGGGCGGAAACCCTTGATGACTCTTTACATCTTCACTCTTCGCGACCACAAAATGCGGAGAGTTCACATTCTTTATACAAAACTTGGGCCTTTAGCCCCAAAACCTGGGCTTTCAACTCCAAAATTGACCCTAGGAGACCTGTTCCCAACACTCCTCTACCTTCATCCGTTACACTCCAAATCCCAGCTTCCATAAGAAACGCCATTGTCCAATGATGTATCATAGATGAAGGCGCCTCCACCTTTGTGATGGTTACTAGTGTCTGGAAGTGGATTGGTTCCCCGGACCTGTCCCCATTCACCATCACTCTCGGTGCTTGGGACAATCATCCCTCACAACCCCTTAGCTTATATAAAAACTATCCTATCATTATTTTCGGCAAGACTGTCTCTATTGACAATGAGGTCATTCATGCCCCATTACATTACAAAATCATTTTTGGTCATAGTTATACCCATGCTATGTTAGTTTTCGCATCTGCGTTCACCATAAGATGTACTTCCCTCATAGTGGAAAGATCATCACTATTGATCAGCTGACGTACTATGATCCCAAATCTTAGACTTCACATCAATCCAATATCTCATCAATGAATGACAATCAAATTGTCTCATTCCTCACCAATTTCTCTCTTGGAGTATACAAAGGTTCCATCTTGCTTTTTCTTATTACGGTCCACCACCTACTCCTTCTGAGCCTAGATCATCCATTTTTTGAATGCTTCAAGCATCATAGACTGCCCACAAGTGGTATGGTATCCCTTCACAACAACCAACACCTCTGGAGCCTGTTATTCCTAACTCAACCTAGCCTTCTGGTACTACTCCTCCAGTACCATTTCCTTCTACTAGTATCTCTCCTAATCCCTTTCAGCATGGAATTGTTCCCTCAAGTCTTAACCATCTCAGAGTAGTTCCCCCAATTCATTACCATTCTGGTCAAATATTATTTTTATTTACACCCGCATGAGTTTATTCTACATCTTTCATGACTACATTGAGTTTACCTAACATTACCTTGGGTATCCTAGTCTGGTACATTGATCCTTCCGCAAACACTCCCCCAGATCAGCTCAAACCTTACAATACTTTGACCCTCGTTCTTCGTGTTGTTCCTACCCCTTCCTTTGCTTCAGTTCAACAATAAGCTCAACAAGAATCCACTCCTGTTGTGAAAGCATCTGGTGAGGGGGGGAATCCTAGAAAAAGGCGCCAAAGAAAAGGCTCCCCAAACAACTCCATATCCTCCTAAGTCGCCAAAGCCTATTCCTCCATGCGCTTTCTATGATGTTGTTTGTCATGCCACCAATAATTGTCCTAATCTCCCTCATATCAACAATTGTTTCTATGACATCTTCCATGATTCTAACATTCCTCAGGTCCATGTCACCTTACCTAGGTCATCTAAGAAGAATAGATCATTACACATGAATCACCCCTGTGCTTTGTGTGATAATTATGGCCATTATTCTCATTATTGTCCCTATCTCAAAGAATTTTGTGATAGAATTCAATTTCTTCACGAATTAGAGGTCGCTCGTAGTGAATCCACCTCTCCTCTACCTGTGGGTTTTGGTCCCACTCCTATAATAGAGCAGGAGGTCTCTTAACCACCCACTGTGATCTCCCCCCCTGATGTCATGATGATGGATAATACCGCTCATATTCTCTACCTGTCGTCATCCATGAGATCGATGTATTAGAACTCTCTAGATGTCTCCTATTAATATTTTGTTGAACCTTCTTCGATGAACACTTTGGTCCTAACATCGGTAGATGTCCCATCTACTAGTCATATGTCTCCCAACCTCGACAATGTGTATGTGAACCTTGTCTCTCATGAAGATGCCTAAGTTAGTTCCTCTTCATCATGTGGTCTATCTCCCTCCCATCCCCCCATCTTCCATTCTCATGAAGACATCATGGAAGCGATGACCACCCATGATTATCCTTGGGATGATATGCACCATTATGCGTACTTCCTTCTGCACTAAACCCATGATCAATATGCTATGGAGTCAAAATAATTCATTCATGGTGAATTTGATTGGTTTGAAAATCCCATTCCTACACTACATGCTTTTGAAGAAGGAATATGACTAACATTTCCTCTACCATCAAAATTAACATTTCGAATAAACTAGGGATCGAGGAAAATATCATTTTGAGGGCACAATGCACCCCAGAAGAAATCGATGCTTACACCAAGTTATTTAAATAATTTCATGATGTTATCACCTCGTCTTATTATGAAATTCCCAGACTTGATCCTTCCATTGTTGAACATCACATTTACACTTGACCCGATGCCATCCCTTTTCACTAAAATCAAAGGCATATCCATACTTCCAAATGTGAAGCTATCAAAGCTAAAATCGATAAGCTCAAGTAGGCCAGTTTCATCTATCCCATTGAATACACCACGTGTATCCAATCATGTTCTCATTCTTAAGAAAAAAGGCACCATTCATGTCTACATGGACTTTTGTGATCTAAACAAAGCTTGTCCAAAAAAAAACTTCCCACATCATTTATAGACCAAGCCATCGATGAGTATGTGGGGCATGTTATAAAATTATATATTATAGAGCAATGGAACACATAAAACATTGCAAAAACACAAACACATAAAATGCATAAAACAAAAGAGAGACATATATATACGTGATTCACCCAATTTGGGCTACATCCATGGAGAAACCACCAGTCCTTCCTTTTATATTATCCAACAAAATGAAGAGATACAACCTACAGTTGATCCCCTGTAATTTCGTCTTCGCTCTCACACAGTGTCCTCTCTCATTCTTTCTCAGAATACACATATCTTCATCCGCAATAAAATTCCCTCATATATAACAAGCGGTTGCCTTCTAGGGAAAAAAACCCTAAATTAAACATAACTTCTACTATTAGATCATCTACCTAATGAATGGCCTAGATTGACTATGAAATTAAAATATTTTACATGGAAATTTTACATCTATTTTTTTAGCTTTGGGGGCAGTGCCTCGAACCCCACCAAAGGGAGGCTCATAAAAATTGTCTTCGCCCCCCTGGTGACGAAAAAAATGGTAGTGTTTCCACCCCATTATGAACTGGGGTCTAATGCGGCAATACTTTTGAATAAAGAAGATAATCAGGCTCCACACCCAAAAATATCCCACTTGGAGACTGATTATAGCAACTTCGCTGCTACTTCATTTCTTGGACAATGACTCCACTTTAGACCTAGTTGTTTCTCATCTTCATCATCATACTTGAAGACCAATTGAAATCGAGCAGAATCTTAACTTCTCCATGGTTACAACTTTTGTTAACATATCTGCAAGATTCTAGCTAGTGTGTATCTTTTCCAGCTTCAGTTGTCCATCTTCCAACACTGACCATATGAAATGGTACTTGAGTTGTATATGTTTAGTCTTGGAATGAAATGTTGAGTTCTTTTCAAGATGAATGGCACTCCAGCTATCACTGTATAACCTGCCCAAATCCTTCTTACCCAATTCATCTAGAAACATCTGTAACCAAATCATTTCTTTACTAGCCTCTATAGTAGCGACATACTCTTCTTCCATCATTGAGAGTGAAAAAACACTTTGCAATTTTGAATCCCAACTCACAATTGTTCCACCTACAGTAAACACATACCCTGTGGTGCTTCTCCTGTTATCTTTGTCACCTACCATATCTGCATCAACATATCACTATAGAGTAATGTTTGAACCACCAACACATAATGCTTGATATGTGGTACCTCTCAAATACCTGAGAATCCACTTCACTTCCATCCAATGTTTTTTTCATGGATTGTTCATGCACCTTCTCACAACTCCCATTGCATGTGCATTATTAGGCCTTGTGTAAACCATTGCATACGTTAAGCTTCCAATTGTTGATGCATATGGAACTTTAGACATATAATCCATTTCTTCCAGAGTCTTAAGACACATCTCCTTTCTTAGTTTGAAATGGCTAGCCAAAGGTGTAGTAATTGGTTTTGGGTTCTTCATATTAAATCTTTCCAACACCTTTTGTATGTACTCACTCTGAGACAATGTTAATTTGCAATTTTTCCTGTCTCTAGTTATTCTCATACCAAGGATTTGTTTTGAAACACCCAAATCCTTCATTGCAAATGAATTTGCCTAGTTTCCTTTGAGCACATTTATTTCCTGCATGTTATATCTTGCAACAAGCAGGTCATCTACATACAATAATAATATAATATAGCTGCCATGATTTTTCCTTTTGAGATAAACACAATGATCAGAGTGACATCTAGTGTAACCTTGTTCAGACATAAACCTATCAAATTTTAAATACCACTACCTTGGAGACTATTTTAAGCCATACAAGTTCATCTTCAACCTGCACACTAGTTTCTCCTTTCCTTTGACCTCATATCCTTGTGGTTGTTGCATATAGATCTCTTCCTCCAAATACCCATAGAGAAAAGTCATCTTTACATATAACTGCTCAAGATGCAAATCTTCTACTGCTACTAGACTTAAAATAGTTCTGATTGAAGTCATTTTAAAAACAACAAAAAATATTTCATCAAAGTCTGTACCTTTCTTCTGTACAAATCCCTTCACCACAAGTCTAGCTTTATACCTTTTTCTACCTCTATCTTCTTCCTTCAACCTATAAACCCATTTATTCTGCAATTTTTTTTTACCCACAGGAAACCTGACTAAGTCCCAAGTTTGGTTATGTACCAAGGAGTCCCACTTCTTCCTAGTTTCTACCTGCATTTCTTCATCATCACATTCTGGTTTACCAAAATCAGTCAACAATACTTAATATAATTAAGGAGAGTATGATTCAGGGGGTCTACTTATCCTGGTATATCTTCTAACACTACTTTCAAGTGTTTGAGGTGCCTGTTGTTGTTGTGGTCATTGTTGTTATTCTCGCTGTTGATCATTATGATTTTCAGGCACCTTTACTTTTTCTGTGATCTCATCAAGCATTGTGTATTCTATGTTTTCTTTTTCTTGTTTCTTTTCCTACATATGATCCTTATACAAAAAAATTTCATTGAATATGAAATCTCTTCTCTTAATGATTTTGTGATTTTCATAATCATATAACCGATAACCAAATCATTAACACCATATCCAAGAAAGGTACATTTCTTTGATTTTCCTCAAGATTTTTTCTATTTTCTTTATTAATGTGGACAAAGGCTTCACAACCAAAAGTCTTTAAAAATGAGTAGTTTACCTTTTTACTTGTCCATGCCTCCTATGGAATACCTCCATCCAAGGAACTTGAAGGACCTATGTTTATTAGATAAACAACAATATCTACAACATCTACCCAAAATTGTAAAGGCAATCCTGCATGCAATCTCATGCACCTTGCATGTTCCATAATTGTCCTGTTCATCCTTTCTAACACACCATTTTCCTGTGGTGTTCCTGGAACTGTCTTGTCTCTACGAATTCCATGGTCTAAAAAATACTTATCAAACTCTTTGTTGCAATATTTGCCTCCATTTTCTGATTTGAGACACTTCAACCTTTTTCCTATCTCATTCTCAACCAAAGCTTTCCATTTCTTGAAAGTATCAAATACATCATATTTATTTCAAATACAATAAATATATGTTTTTCTGATTGCATCATCAATAAAAGTAACATAATAATGAGAGCCACCGAGAGATTCCAAAGTGACAGTTGCAGAAAAGTAGCAGTCAAGAGTTGAGGAGCGTAGTGCAAAGTTGGCAGAAGTGCAGAGTGGTATAGTGAAAAGTTGGCAACAACGAAACTTCCTTAGTGGATATTACAGTGACTAGTAGCAGCCATAACTCAGGAGACAAATTCAGCAAACACAACAGATTCAGTAGTTTGGATGCTTCTCAGTTACAGTTGTTACAGTTGCAGCAACAACAAATGAGAGGGAGTAGTAGTGCAAATGAAGAGATGGAAGCAGTATAGCAGGGTCAGAAGTAGCACATATGAAACATCAAATTTTCACAGTGGTTGACGGGTAGTGGCCAGACATCAATAATTTGGTAGAAGGGTGATACAGAGGCAAGGTGTTGTAACAACAATGGTGCAGCACTAGAAAACCTTTCTCGCTAAGAGGCAGTGCTAGTTTTTGTAACATCAGAGGTGTCCTAATCTCAAAACTTTATGGAGTGGTGTCCACTAATGAATATATGAACCTTGGGCTTATCCTCCTTGAGATAAGGCACATATCTCAACTTCTCCAGAAACCTGCTAGTATACTCATCATCTATCATGGAACCCATCTGCAACTCATAAAACTCCTTAGCTATGTCATCATGGTGTCTCTCAGACAAGTACTTCTTCTCGAAGAGCCTTTCAAATGCATGCCAAGTCAAATCTCCCTCATGCATACCTTTGACATTATTCACGTCTTCCCATCAAATATTTGCTTTACCTTTGAGACTGAAAGTGGTTATATTTGCTTTCATATTTTCTGAATAATTGTTAACGAAAGAATTTCTTCATACCAAGCAACCTTGCTTCTGCATCCTATGATGTCTTTGTCTCTTCATCAAAGGTAGGTGGCTTTAACTTATTAAACTCATTCAGAAAGTATTCCATATCACTCCTCCTCTAAGGATGATAACGATGATGATCATGATGCATGTCAGAGCCAGAACTCGAATAGTACCTACGTCGATCACCTCTCCTATCCGGAGTGTCCAACAACATGCCATCTTTGATCGTGTCAGATCTATCTGACTTGTGTATAAAAGGATACCTACTGCCATATTCCCCATTAGTTATGTCCTCAAGTCCATGGCCTATCCGAAGTGATCTTTGTCACTGCAAATCTGACAAACTCCGAAGTAGTATCACATTCACCTCTCCTTGTTTCTCTTGTACCTACATGATTTTGTCATTGTCTACTTTACAACTCCTTATTTCTTCCTTTAGGATTCTCAATGTGCCTGCCAAGTTAGAACAGTGCCCCACACCACACTGCCATCTGATGTTGGGAGATTCTATGTAGTCTACCACCTTGCTAGCCATCTGATCTCTTTCCTGCAAGGCATAATATGTCATCTAAACCAAATCACAATAAACCAATGTACTATAGCATAATTCAAGTAGGATACATTGTCTGCAAGATCATCAAATCAATGTGATACATGTATAACATGATCATAATATCATATAGACATATATGGAATAAATGCATCAATGCATAAATATCATTCTAGTTAGGGTCCAGTCATTAATGCAAGGCCATATCAGTAATGCATGCTATGACCTCATGCATGAAAACAACCATTAATCCATTGCACACATATCCACATGAAACTATCAACGTGCATAACAATGCCTAATCATCTACACATACATATGAACGCATGTAGGCGAGCATAAGCGATTAATTCTTGTGATCAACCTACAATACTAATACATGTAATCAAAACATTCAAGAATGAACCTGACATACAAGGATGTAGTCAAGTGACATATAATCAACATGTAAGTGACATATAACCATATGCAACCAGTCATATACTTCTGACATTGCATCCCACAAAATCACAGCAAGTTCCTCATGACAACCTTACTATAATCATGATCAACATGACGCAATGAAACAAGCACATAGAATTCAAGTGTAAGAGAAACACATGCATTCATGACCAACACATTCATGCAAAGAGAGTGAAACTTGGCTCTAATACCAATCTTCAAAACCCCCTCTCCCAGGTCCACCTAATCAATTGACCAGTCGGGGTAAACATGCGACGAGAGAGGGTACTATAAGGGATTCAACTTCCTTAGTGATCTTAAGGAAATGGAACCAACGAAACATATCAAACAAACCCATCCACATCAGCAACAACACCCTGAGGAGACATGTTAGCCACTCAGAAATCCTGTCCCTGAGTCCCTCTGATGATTTAAGCATTTTATCCCTTGGTCGTTATCATGCTATAGGCAAGACAATGACTAGAAGGAAAAGTCGCTCTCACAGGCATGTGTGCTAATGTCCCAAACACTTGAGCCACTTTTCTAGCCCAGAATACCAACCTCTGGCAAAACCTTGTTATAACCTTTAGAATACATCAAAGACATGATGACAATAAAAACAAATCAAAAATAAACCTCAGGACTAGACTTGAGCATCCCCAACCAGGACTGGCATTCCGTCAAACACTTGGCACCAATGCAACCCACGGGCTTAAGATACAAGAAAGAGAAAAAATGGCTGAAATATCTTATGAAACATAACCAAAAGGATCACCTCCTTCTCCATTGAACTATTATATCATCAATTAAGTCTTGCATCCATCCATTTAACAATTACAAGTAAATACATGAAACAACCATGACATGAACCAGTCATTTAACCATGCTTATAACTAGCATAAAACCATATAAATATCATAGATATGATAGCCATTAAATCCACATATAAACCAATGCAAAAGTAAGAGAACTTAGCTTTTCTTAGTCATAGGTAAATCTGACCAGGTTCAGGACTTCCACATACCACCCGACCATAGACATGGTTGAACCAAATCTCTCTTTTAGCCAATCACCTCCATGCCATATTCCAAGCATGAATATGGGATATCATAGAACAAACAAGGGAATCCGGAGGTTAAACCACCCCCACCCTCACCAAATCGTGATCACACCAAAACCAGTGCTCTGATCACAATCGAATCGAACTTGGAATTCCATCCAGAATCCATCACTATCCTTGAGGAATTTTCTTCTCTCCTGGGCGGGCTCTCAGGCTTTACCACAGTCCATCTCCGGATCACTAGGCCCTAAACCGAGACCAGTCTCTCAATATTTACCACAATCCAAGCCCAAATTACTATGCCCTAAATTAATACTTCTCCCTCAGGCTTTACCATGTATCTTTCCAAAACTGGTCAAGGGATTCCTAGGCCTTTGGGAATGAAACTTGAGACCACCTGCACCCCGGATTTCGAAATCCATCTGGAAAACCAAAGATCAAAACCAAGATAAACATCCCAACATACCATCACATCCAGAAAAAGGCAAGGTTAGGATGAAAACCACTGTCATAACCTAACAAAACCATGCCACCAACATCAAGAGAACCATACACCAACATGCAAAGCCATGTGTGTCCAAACCACCTAGGAAACCACACATGCAAAAGGTTACTTGTAAGTATTCCTGTTGAAGATGCCTGATCTTGGTTTCCTTCCTTAGTCCTTGCTTTCCTTACTTTACCTTTTCTTTATTTTCCTTCCTTGATCCAAAGCTAGAGTGCTCCAAGAAAACTCTAAGTGACCAAGAGTGAGAGAGAGAGAGAGTTACACTGACTTAGATTGAGCCAAAAACATGACAGCTGATCCTCATAATCCTTTTTATCAACGATGCATTTAATTTCTTCATTTTTAATTATTTTCCTTCAATTTCCTCCTCACATGCAACATGTGACCTTTGACCTTACTTTTCTCCTAATTTCCATTATTTTCTTAAATAAATGCTCCAAAAATGTCTTTTTGCCTTTTAATGCCTTTTCCTTAGCCTTTGCTAATTTCCTTAGCCAAACACACACATCGAGTGATGCCCACTAGGATATCTTTGCCCAACATTTAGCTTGGAATGAGTGTCCCTTAACCATGGTCTTATTTTTCCTTTATTAACTTTTATTACATGAAATTTTCACTAGGGTTGTTACAGCATCCCATGCCATTGATGGTATAATTGGAACCATTTCACAACATCAAATTAAGCCATATGCTCCACCTCTGATGAGTTATGGTCAACCCCAGGGAGGGACCAGTTCCTCTTACATCTATCCCTCTCCCAATCTCCCACATGGAAACTCTTATCTAGGTCCCAACACGTCATATACATATCCCCATCCACATCAACATATGTCAAGGCCAGTTATTTCTCTAGTTGTTTATCCTAATATTTCCCCATCTCCTTATTATCTGTATGCACCACCTAGTTCTCTAGCCCTTTCAAACCCAACACCCTAGCCCCCCATGCCTCCTCCACCTCTCCCACAACAACAACCTCCTCCACAAAGTCAAGTTTATGCTCAACAGAGCATGGCCAATCCCGCTAGCCCCATAAAAAGGGAAAAGGGGAAAGTAACCAGAAGTAGGCATCTCAAGGTAATCAAGGTAGTAAGGGTCCACCACCTATTATACCTCAAGGAAACTAGCCTAATCCCCCAACCCAGCAACATGGCGAACAACCCAATAAAGACAAGGGTCTTAGTACGAACAAACCTTGTTCCTGTTGCGACAAATATGGCTATTATACTCATGAGTGTCCCCTTTTACCTCAGATGTGTCAAGTATGGGAAGCTCAAGCAACTGCTTCTAGAGGATCACAATCCATATCTCCTCCTCCACCTCCTACTTCATCTCAACTATTTGTTCTTCCCAATCCTTTTCCTCACCAAGGATATCTTAATGCTCAACCTACACATGGTCATGCAGATCCCCTAGCTCCACCATCTGGTCACAATGATTATCAAATTCTTATGATGAATTCTGACGAGGTCAATACCGAGCATTTCAACCTTCAGACTTGATCGTGCTAATATGACAAGCCACCCGCTAAGTCAACGACTAAGTCCCAACCCCAAGTTTCCACTAAGCCTCTGTTGTCATCCAATGGTACCTTACATGTCACTCCACCTAATGTAGAGGTTATCCCCAAGATCCCCAAAGCTCCATTACGACAAAAAATTTCTTATAATAAATCTGTCCATACCTATAGCATAGTAGATGAATTTGCATAATCTCTTGCTTCCATGTCACGGCTGGAAGTCCTCCAGATGTGCCCATCCCAATGGAAAGGTCTACTCTCTACTTTGGGTGATGTGGATCCTCATGATGATCGTATGCTTTAACGTTAATAAGTCAGAACATCCTCCTTACTTTCTTGATGGGCCTTGACCCAGGTTCAACATTAATTAGCCAAGCAAACCCCTACACTAGTGGCCCTTTCAGCATCAATCCATGAAGCGAGGTCTGAAGTCTCACCCGAAATATTATGAGGGAATGCAGGTACCAAGTTTTTGCACCTTGAGATGGAAGTGATGTCGCTTTATACCCTAAACCTTCCTTAACCCAGATCAATAACCCTTTTAGGGCTTATCAATATACTTCATTTAGTTGTCCTCTAGACCTCCACGAAGTTCTACGCCTGTCTTTCGCGGACCCTAAACAGGCGATCCAGACACTTACGCACCTATGTAATTAATCTTACAGCTGTATTTACCACGATTAGCTTAAGTAGTGGATAACTTCAACATGCATTATGATTATCTTCGCGTAAATAGATATTCTTACTTGCGTTCATATAATAAAGTAAAACACATAGATTCACGCATCAATACAACATTATATCATAAATCCAGTATTTAACATAACATACCGCATGTAGTCATAACAAAAGTAAAATAGCCCATACACAGGTAATTCTAGAATATTTCTCTTTATTGATGTTCAGGTCTCTCTTGCAGACTCTAACTACCCTCTGCACTTAGCTGTAGGGGTCCGCGCACTCAGCTGCGGACTTCTACCCTAGGCCTCTATGCACTCAGTTGCAGAGCCTCTCTCCTATGCTAAGACTCTTCATTCTTAGCCCTCATAGACCCATTACATCAATGACTCTTCAAAACATATCAGAACTGAAATACCAACCCGAATGAATATAACGAATTGATTTTGAGGAGTTATTTCCTAGTCTGACATGGTATCAGATCTAGCGCCATTTTTGGCTTCCCTCTGCTTTGTAACTCCCTATTCTACCTATGTTTTGTATTTTTTTGCAGGCTAACATCTTGGTCAAATCCCTGCGAAATCTCATTCATTGTTGAAGTGTGTTACTGCATTGAAGGAGTCGATTGGAGCTAGTTGCTGCCTGGAGGTGTTGTGGAGTGAGGTGGGGTTGAAACTCTTGGCGCTGCTGGTGCCTCCACGCAGGAGGAAGGATTGTCGAGACTTATGACTATAGAAATTATCCGCGGAGGATTGGTAACTGATCACTGTTGTGTGGGAGTTGGTAAACTGACCGCTCCTCACCATTTTCCAGTTAATGCTCTTCCATATTCGTTTCATACATTGAACTCTGCTTCCATTTCCACGCTCACCGCACTTAGTTGTTTTGAAGTTGTGGTATATGATGTGGTTTTACATTGTTTTGAATCCGTAGTTGTAACATACCATATTATTGTTGCATATATTCCGCAGCTGTAACGCCATACCATATCAGATCTTTTAATACACTGCTTTTTTAATACACCATTTAAATACATGCACGTTGCCTCTGTTGTGTAATACCGCGCTGCCTATTCTATCTATAGAATCGTATAGTTCCAAGACATATTCAACTTTCCATTCGCAATGATGAGGAGCTGATCAAATTGTTAGGTGTTGTAACCATTGTTAATGGAGTAGTCCTTGGTACCAGAACCGAGACCTCGTTCTGGTGTATGATGCACAACGAACTGGCAAATGTATGAAGCAGTGAGAAAACGTATATGGATGGTATTGGCCAGAAGGATTTGTGATGAAATTTCCTAAGCTTTCGTTCTCTGCAATATGTGCACCATTTAAGATCATCATTTTTTTATATATAATTGCCTCCTGTGTACTTATTAGACTGCTGCTTTGAATATGTATTGATTTGTTATGTGAGTTATGCAACTCTGATTTTTGGTTGGAGTACATTCTAAATGAACTAGCATATTGTGTATTTCCTTGGTGATGAAACTTCATATGGTGGATTTAAGACTGTTGTTTTAATTATCCCTCATTATTTTTTTTCAAAGTTAAACAGATTTTGCCACCAGAAGTATAATTTTTTACAGTATATTGCGAGAAGTATTTTTTTACAGTACACAGATTTTACAATGCATTCAATCATATCCATTGTGGGAATAGTTCTCACTAGAAAGGAGAACTATCTTGAGTGGTCCCGGATGATAAAACACACCCTCATTTTCAATGAGTTGTGGAAAGGAGTGCGTGTTGTGTTAGCGTTTGAGATTTCACCTAGGCTGAGATAGACAAACCTCAAAGCTACATCAAACCATTTCACCTCGTAGCTAGCCCTACGAGGTATGAGAAGGCTCTCTCTGGTCAAAACTCGATGGATTTTGTCAATAGGATGATTTGACCAATTAGGAACAAGGATTTTAGGCTAGTAAACTGATAAGGGGGATTGAGTTGAAGTTTTTGGGTTTTTTTGGTGGCAATTGGAGGGAGTGCAATTCAGGGTGCGGGGATTGAGCTCAGTTTTTGCAGGTGGGTCTTTGGGGCAAGGTAGGAGCTTATGCTGATGCCTTTAGTTGAAAAAGATGATCAAGGAGGAAAGAAGAGAGGCTAAAGAGGGCGAACAATGAATTCGAATCCTCTCTAGACAGTGGAAAACATAAATTTTAAACAAAATTGAAAGCTGAGCATGGCATGCATGAATTCAAACTTTATCACTTCTTTTGTTTAAATAGCAGCAAGAGATTAAGAAATGGAACACATAAACAAACTTACAATAACAGTAGGAAACACACCATCAACATAATAATCCACAAGAATCCACAATGAAGTCTGCAAAACCCTGACCTTCCTTTTCCTCA
Organism: Pinus taeda; assembly: GCA_000404065.3. Taxonomy (NCBI): domain Eukaryota; kingdom Viridiplantae; phylum Streptophyta; class Pinopsida; order Pinales; family Pinaceae; genus Pinus; species Pinus taeda. Next base: position 508,937 of record APFE031669940.1, on the reverse strand, counting down.
AATTGCAGAAAATACAAGTCAAAAATACAATAGCACTTCTCCCTCTAGAGTCCAACCATGAAAATGAGAAAGAGAAGGCATAATATAGAAGGTCTAAGCTCTTCCCCCACCTCTAGGGGTCGAGCTCAGCTTCCTAGGATCTGTTACAACTAATTCTAAATCAGTCACTAGATAATAGGCCAGCTCAACAACTTGCCTCTAAAAGTTAGGAAGCCTATCCATGCATTAAATATTCACTATTTACATCAAAGAAGCTTCTAGAAGAGGTAAAGAAGAGTAAAAGTATCTAATGCCATGAAATTTACACAAGAATCCATCAATTACATGCCTAAATAATCAACCCAAGTGAAAACTGTGCTTAGCTGGCCGAACTGGTCAAAAACTGGCAAATTTTGCTTGACTGGTCGCACCTCTGGCTTGACTAGTCGCACCTTTTTGCAGCGCTGTTTGAGGGCCTTACCGGAGTCCAAATCAGGCGCAGAATAGCTCGTTGGAAAGGTCTGGAAGTCTATTTTCCAACCCAATAGGAATTTCTGAATTTGGAGTTGATTTGAGCCCTCAAAGATCAAATCTCCCAAGACTACTTTCTGCAACTCAAAAAAGGGGCAGAAAGTCAAAATTTGGCTGTATTTTGAGCTTTTGGCTGCCCAAATCTTCACAAAATTTGAAACCCTTCCATAGGAAAGTGTAATTTTGCATGAAAAATCCAACCATGTAGAGTTTTCCCCGTTCCGAGCTGTATCGACGACTCATCTCGTACGGGGTGAGATGAGTCGAGTGGCCAAAACCTGTAAAATTCCAAAAAATGCCAAAAATGCCTCAAAATCCTCGAAATCTCTTGGGTTTGCTGCCTGGAGGAAGATAATGAGTACCATGGTGAGTGAGAGAGGCCTCAGCCAAGATACTGAGCGGGTTCGTCTTCTTCCTTCCTTTGGGAGCCTTGGTCAACCTCCTTTGAAGAATTTTCATATTCGCCTTGCAAACATGCATTCTTGCCCAATAATGATTTTTCATGTTTCTTAGCAACTTGTTGTTCCGATTGGCCTTAGCCAACAGCCCCTCTAAGTGTGTGTTCACTCGGATAAGCATGGATTCTCTCTCCTTGGGCAGCAAGTCACCGGGCCTCCTACGGTTGATGACTCGGTCACTTCGAATTCGCCATAGCTCATCCAGTTCTTTCTCATCCTCCAGCTGTTTGTTTCGCTGCTCCAAATATTTTATTATCCATTTTGCCATCAGTAATTGTGTCTGCAGCGAATGGATCTCGGCGCTTTGCTCTTGGATAATATCCTTGAGCTCTGTGCTAGGAGAATGAGCGTCGAGATCAATAACCGGAGCACCAGACACTCTCTCCTCAATCATGGGCTGCTTGCCCCTCTCTGCTACCTGTGCTACTGTCGGCAACGAGGCCCCTTCCACCTGAAGTGGAGATAACACTCGCTGCTCTGATGATGACGACGAGACCCCTTCCACCTGTTGTGGAGAAAATACTCGTCGAGCTACTGCAAACAAGGTCCTATGACCTCTCCGATATGTACACCGTAGTGGGGAAACAACATGTGTCGGCACCATAATCTCTACCTGGCGTGATGAACCTCCCTCCTCATGAATGATCTGTGGCTCTGGTTGACCTCTCCCTGGCTCTGGCTGTGACCGTGATGGCACTGTAAAGACCTCATGAGAAACGAAGTTTTCCCATGAAATGCCCTACTGCCTCAACTGATGAAAAACGACGAGCTGAAAGAGACCATGATGACACAAATCATTATTTCATCATCCATTAGCATCCTTCATGAATTTAGAGCCTACCTCGATCGATTTAGCAGTTTGGGAGGGCGATTGGAGTGATTTGGCAAGTTTCTGGCGAATACAGTCTGAGTGGTCGCACCCCAAACTTGACTGGTCGCACCTCTCTGAGTGGTCGCACCAGTTCAAAAATTACACTGTGGGAGCAGCTCTGACTAGTCGCACCTGCCCAACTGGTCGCACCTCAAACTCGACTAGTCGCTCCTCTTTTGCAGGAGGCTTTTGGAGGCCTTCTCGATGTCGGAATTAGGCGAAAGATGGCTCACTGGAAAGGTATTTGAGTCTAATTTCCAACAAAAGTATAATTTTTCAATTTGGAGTTGATTTGACCTGTCAAAAATCAAATCTCCCAAGACTGGTCAAAAAGTGCCAAATGAGGCTGCCTGAAAGAAGAGTGCTGTTGCAGTCAACTTTTGAATGCCTTCCGCAACCCCAAATTGAGCTCATGATAGCTCATTGGAAAGATCTTTGTGTCCAGCTATCATTTTACCCATCAAGAAAATAATTTGGCCAACCAAGCGAGGAGAAAACTTGATTTTCCCAAGGTCACTTCAGAGGTGTCTTTGATTCTCCTGAGGCAACGGAATTCTTGACATTTCTCTCAAACCATGACACCTGTGTAAAAAGTGAAGGAGGTTTTTATTCTTTGGCATGTTATGGACAAAAAATTCTCTCAGTTTTCCAAAATTCATCTTTGACTGCTCTGAAACATCATTTGAGTGAAACTTGTCCCGATGTGTGAAACAAGGAATTCAATCGAAATGAAGCGAAATGAAGGGGACAGGGGGATTCTAAATTCTTGGGGAAATTTTTGGGAGTAGGGAGGGATGTTAGGGAGCAGGGGAAAGTGGAATCTCAGA
>APFE031669940.1:482131-504413 GCA_000404065.3 Pinus taeda | reverse complement strand
TAGGAAGCAGGGGAAAGTGGAATCTCAAAGATTGAGTGAAGGGAAGGGATCCAAAAGGGCAAAACACAGGCCCAACCTAGAAAATTGCCAAGTTGTAGCTAGAAACTAGGGTTTGTGGAAAAATGAGGAATTTGGCGGATCTAAGGGATGAGAAGTGTTTTATAAGGTACTTTAAGGATAGGGGAAGGTGTATGAACATCAGGATATGAGTTTTGCTGATGATTTGGCCACCCAAGAGAAATTGCCTTCAAAACTAGGAGAGGGAAATGACCTTGCCTGGGCACAACTGAAGCATGAATAAGGTATAAAATGACTCATTAGACACTGACATGATAATGAAAGCCCTATGAATGATGATAGGCTCAGCTGAATGATGACATGGACTGACATTTGGGCAAACCGTAGACCTAATGCTTAGTGACCAAATTTTGCTTGAAGACTCACTGAAATGACAAAATTTGACCTTGACACTTCAAAATCACTTTGTAAGAGCACGTTTGATCACTGGAGGAAGGCTGGAAAGACTGACACTAACAGAACACATCAATCAAAATTCATCCAGAGCTTCCAAAGGCAATCCACCTCAACCCATCAAACAGTTATTGCACCTCATGGTCAGACATCACAAAACCATCATCAGATTGGTTTCCATCCAAGCCTTCCAAGGCTTCCAGAGTGTTTATCCAACCAAGGCTTCTAGAAATAGTAACTTAGCCCAAGCTAAGGAACATGAGAACCAACCAAAACAAAACCATGAAAGTAAACCCACAATCACCACAGCTATCCAGGAAAGGGAAATGCTAGGAAATCCACTTTCAATACATGAAATCCTCCATGCCAATGACAAATCGCAACCAAGAAACCACATGCATGTGGCATGCATGCCAAAACCAGTGAAGAAATCATACATGCAACTTGGTATCTACAAGCAAATTTGATGTATATGTTGATCCTAATGCCCTTTTGCACTTTCCTTCTCTTCCTTTTCCTTCTTGATCCAAGAATCCAAATATCCCACATCCTCCAAGAGTGCTCCAAGAAAAAATCTAAGTATCCAAGAGTATGAGAAAGAGAGAGAGAGAATAATTAGAGAGCTCCAACACTGAATTGACCAGTCTTGCCCACTGATCCTCATAACCCTTTTTATTAATGAGGCCTCTATTTTCTTCATTTTCTATAATTTTCCTTCATTTTCCTCCTCACATGAAACTTGTGACCTTTCACCTTCCTTTTATCCTAATTTCCATTATTTTCATAAATAAATTCCTCATGACTTTCCAAAGCCTTAGCCATTTCCTTTGCCAATTTCCTTAGCCATAAAAAACAGAATCAACACTGACTAGGATGTTTCCCCCACCATTCAGCATGGAATACATGTCCCATCATTCGTTGTATTTATATATTTTTACATGGAATTTTCACCAGGGATGTTACATAGATTACTTGAACCATTATGACCATATAATTCAAAAAAAAGAAAACCATTGGGGCCATGTACATCCAAGGGTTCATCTTTATCAAAATGTGGAAGTTTGACTGGGGGAATATCAGGATTTGAAGATGGTTGATTGATAAATTCATATGAATCATCATTGAATGAGAGATGTGAGAGAAAGATAACTTCTTCGTTCGCAAGATGATCTTCTAATTTAAAAATTGGTCTAGGTCCAACATACAAAACATCAAAGGTAGGAGGAAATGGGACATAAAGCATATCTGGGTCTTCCTCCAGATGTTGAAAATATTCTTGATCAGGAGGATATGATGAATTTTATTCAAAATATTTCCTTGAAATATATACTAAGAATTGAAACTTCTCATCAAGAATTTCCATTCTGTGTCCTCATCCAGAAACTAATAACAAAGATTAAGGAACAGGTCAGAAAAATGATCAAGATATTTAGTCAATGCCATTCTAAGTTGATCAATTTCATCAATAACATCATGTTATTCATATTCATCAAAACTCAATAAATCTCGTTAACCAAGTGATCGAAATATGTGATCGAAGTAGTGGGTAGAGAATAGCACCATTGCTTCGCTCAACCATCTAATGTAAGGGTAAACATTTGTGCAAGGATTTCTTCTAAATAAACACCATTCAAGAAGAAAAAATGAACAAATTCAACAGCATAATGAAGGACTGTTGTTGTACCCTTTCCATTAAATTTAAATCATGACAAGTTATGTAAAAATTCCATGGGGATTAAAAGATCTAAAGCTTTGGAAAAACAACTTGGGATTATGATTTAGGATGAAGCCATTGAAGGTAAGAGATTCAAAAATAATTCATTGGCTCAGCTTGTCATTTGGCCCTCCTTTTAGCGCAAAAAATGTTGACAGTGTTGGATTCTGCCAATATTGTAAGGGGACCTCCCGAATGTGAATTCCAAATTCTATCTCACATTGTTTGGTGTAGGAGTCCCATCCGGTTATACGTCCTAGCCACTGTTGGAATGCTAGGAAATTTCTTGGTAACAACCGGACATAAGAGAACACAACACCTCTTTGGACCAGTAAGAATGTGAGATTTGTGAGACTCCCATTCTAAGGTGTATGAGGATACTTACACAGCTAGAGAAAGAATAAGCCCCTAGTTAGAAAAGTAATCGAACTATCCTAGAGGGGGGGCTGGGGATAAAGAAAAAAAACTTGTTGAGTACCTGCAAATTATTCCACATGATAAACAAAAATCATTAAAAAATAACAGCTTTCATTCAATAATATCCATAGCTAAGAAACAAAATAGTTCATTAACTTAGTATGTGGATAAAGCAACATATACCATACACATAATAGGAATATTCCAACTACATATATGATACATGTATGAAGGAATGTCAGCGCATTGAGCTTCTGATTATAAGTGCAAGATCCCATGTACATTGTTACATGAGTGAATAATTGTATCCAATAGTGGAAGATTAATCCACAACTCGCTTCTCCAAAGAATAATTTATCTCCTATGTAACACAAGAGAATCCAAGGCTATGCCTCCAAAATCTAGGAAAAATCTCCTTGTTTGAGTTATTAGGAGCTATTTATAACAAACACAATAAATTTTGAGCTTCCTCATGACTCCTGAACTCCTATGACTATTCATATTCACTATATGTCTCTTTACATTCCAATGTGTGGATTTTATATTCCACATGTGTCCCTTGGACTTCATTACACAACATTTATCACATAACAAAATTTACAAATGAGATGGTGGCCTAGTAAGACAAAACTCCTAAAGGACAAAACTCATCAAATGAATAGATCATTTGCTTCTTCATGGATTTCACTTGTGATTTAAGTGTTCCATGCTTTGAACACCTTTCTGATGGCTTCAAACCGTATTAAAAGTTCCCTTTGTAGTGCACCTTCACCTCCAATGCCTCTATCAGTATGTTCTTGGAGCTTGATTTCACGTCATTCCATATCCATGAAAGCTTCATGTGCGCTTTGACTGGCACAAAGGCATATTTCTGAATAATTTCCTTGGTTACCTCCAAGCCTTCTTGTTCTATTACTTGCTTGATCTTTTCAATGTAATCCCTAATCTCCTAGAATATGACTTCCTTACCTTTGATTGCTTCAAGATATCTTATGGCGAGCATCCTATGTTTCTATGTAAGAGACTCAAACCCATTATACAATCAGTTATAGGCACCCATGGTGTTAACTGAATGTGATCCAAAATGCGAGTAGTTCTGCAGGTGGAGTCTAAACTGCATTCTGTCATTTTCTGCGGAAATCTTATCCTTCCTCTCCAAATGTTGTGGAGCATTTGGATATTTGGCAGTCCACTCTTGCATTTGGTCAACTCTTATGGTTGCTATCTTCAGGAGTTTCACTACTTCATGTGCATTCTTCTGAATGCCACTAAGAGGATCCATGACTTGTTTTATAAGTACCATCTCATTGTATAGTCATGCCATAGTGTCCTCCATTGGTCGCAATTCATCTAACATGGTTGATTGTCATTCTACGGTATTGGATTTATGTGATGATAGTCATTGGTTCTCCGCTGCACTATTTTCTACTTGTTGCTTCATCACAGCAAGTTCTCTTCTCAACTTGGCATTCTCATTCAGCAAGTACTCTGAGTTATCATGTATCACTCGAGCGAATGTAACATTTTCCACCATGACCACCCTTGGGTTCCTTCTAGTGTTGGAAATGATCACTTTTTGTGTTGCTACTGATATTGTCTTCTAAGAATCCTATGGGAGGTATCTATTCATTGATAGTGTGATCCTCTTCTTCAGCTGATCAAACAATATGCTGCAAACATCCATGAGTCGATATGCTAGTGGAGGTGTAATCCCCATCTGTCTTAATGGAAGATGACCTCATGTGAGTGGTTTTTCACCTGGAGTACTAAGTTCATCATCCATGGGCGGGTTGGTATCTTTTTCCTTTAATTCCTCCTCCTTCAACTCTTGAGTCAATTATTCTTCTTCCAACATCTGCATTTCTCCCTCCTCCTAATACTACCTCTATTGTTCTTCCTCTATATGTCTCCTCTCGTCTTCTTCTACATGTTGCTTCTCAAGCAACTCATCATGCTTCTTCCTCTCCTCCTCTTATTCTTCATCTTATTCTTACCCTTCTCTCCTCTCTAGCTATATTTGTGTATCTCTTTTATTTAAAGGATCGGCCTCCCATTTCCTATTCCTCTCGCCCCATGAATACTTGATCATTTTCCTAGGAGCTAACCTCCTTACTTGAGGTGTTGTTTCCTTCTCCTCCTGCTCTTTCTCCTGCTCCTGCAAGTCTTGAGCTAATGGATCGCGGGGTGAACTGGTCTTCATGGTTGGATGTGTCTTAATTCTTCCATTTTACCATTTCTTTATCTTTTCATCTTCTGGTCTACACATTGATGATTATCCTATGTTATTTCCAATCCTTTGACAATGTTTCCTAACAATTTTCCTGGGATCTTATGCATGGAAGTCCTTAGTGGAAAAGTGTAGGCACTTTTTCTATCTGATCTCAGTGCTAATACCTTGTGACTCTTTAATTAATACAATCTGATCCTCCATAGAAAGATAGGCCAATGGGGCTTTCTTCCTCTTGTGAAGAGTTCCCAACAATCCCTTGTCCAACTGGTTTTCCACCTCTTGCATGACCACCTTGTTTGTCACATTTCGCGACATAAGATGAGGGGTTGTTTGACATCAGAAGCATCTAATACATGTTCCCTTAGGAGTTGCAAACCAATCTGCGATATCTTTAAGTGATTCCTTCACTTAATCAGTCATGCATGGCAGATCTGTGTCGAATATTAGGTGAAAATTAGTTGCAAAGAAGTTTTCGGCTGATATGTCGTATGCACCTCTAAAGCTTCCTTATGATAACAACCTGTAGTGGAAATAAACTAGGAACTTCTCTTTAGGAGTATAGTTCCAATATATTTTCGAGAATGTATACCATGCACAAATTCCATCTAGGAGATATGCATACATGTAGAATTTTGGAGCTTGATATGCCTATAAAGATGTTTTGGCCTACCCCACCTATCGATGTACTTCATATGATAACATATCCACCCAATTAAAATATTTACCACATGTCACCACCAAATTGGGCGTATATATCCAATTATCTTGTAACACCTCCACATTCTTAACCCTAAACATCCGATAATCCACAGCCATCGAATACTGATATATGTCTCTTAAGATATTTGTCAGATAAATTGTTGATGGACAATGGTGGAACTTGGCAGATTCTCAACACCATTGTTTGATAACTTTAGTTATGTCGAGGGTAGCACATTTCATGTAGAAGTTGTCATTTGCATACTCATTGGGCTTGAGCATATTATGGTATGTTTGCATATCTTCACCATAATAGGTGGCGAAGTGAACACCACCCTCACTGTGAAGCACAAGATGAGAGTAATCCATGTGTGTGATGATCCATTCAATAGCTTCATTGCATGGCATGACTGGGAATCTGCATGTGCTCTTGTGTGTCCTAGACCACTTAACGTTGATGTATGCTTGCACATCTTCTAAGTCCTCAGGAAACTTGTCCTGCATGAATGTGTTGTAGATTTTTCTCTAGGTAACCTCTATAGTCTTGTAAATAAAATGTTGAGTTTCCACATATATAGGAATACTTGGATTTGCAATTTTGATGGGCTCATTATTTCTTTCTTGTGAAATTTCTCTAGAGGCTACTTTTTAAGGCAACATGTCTCCAACAAATGATGACAAAGTGTTGACACTTGTAGCATGGTCACTTGTTTGTGGAATCACAATCATGATGAAAAGATTAGCTTCAAACAACTAACTATGCATAAATACTTTTAAATTCATTCAAATAGTAATAACGTATGATAAATCATGAAAAAATATGAACGAAAACCAAAACTATCTTGCATGCAAACAAAAATATACATGAAAACTAGGAGGGCACACTTTCCAAGCATGAAGGGGACATGCATGGTCATTCGGGGCTTTATAGTGCGTTCATGTGCTCAAGAAAGAGGAAAAAATCAACCAAGACACACTATAGCACCATGAAGGGTCGAAGGAATGGGAAAAAGGACCTTCAATTCCTCATTATGCTCCCATACACCCTAGGAGACAAGGATGGCACATTGTCACACTCTGAAAGGATGAAGGACGAAGGATGAAGAATGCATACCTTCGGGTCTTCAAAGTGTGCCTACGCACTCAAGGAAAAGGAGGGCACATTATTACATGTCGAAGGGCCCAATAGATATATATTCATGCCTTCATGATGTGCCCATGCGCTCAGGAAGAAAATTGGGTTAAACAGGGTGCATTTTTCAAGGTTGAAGAAGCTTCGAGCTCAAAGAGTAAGCTTTACATGGTATATGTTTAGAAACAAGTTTACACAACAGAATTTGATGATCATATGAGGATAATAATCATCTACAAGGATTTATAGTTGTTGTCACATGCATGTTGGAAGATGGAAGATCTCAAGAATGTTAAAAGTCTTTTGCATGCGATAGTGGATTTAACACTTGAAGGATGAAGATTCATCTAAAACGCCAACAAAAAAAACTAAAAAACAAGTGATTGACAACAAACAAAGCAATATTTGACAATGAAGTCATGAAAACAGTAAAATATTGAGCATGAAAAATTACTTTCTACATTGGTTGATGAAGGGATTCTTGATTCTCCATTTGTGCACTCAACTCATATGAAATAATGATGGAAAGAATGATTAACTAAGTTTTTTTAAAGAAATTGACATGAAAAAATGATTCATATATGAGTGTCACTTGTCTTCACATGAAAGGGTTAGTTCAGAGGGAGTTAAGGTGGTTCCTATTTTCTAGGGGTGTGCCCTCATGCAACAAGTTGGGTGATGCATACAATGGATAGGGCACATTTTTTCGACACAAAGGAGTGCACCCAAGTAAGGCACACTTTCTCATCTTTGAAAATGCACCCAGGTATGGTGCACTTCTTCAGCCCAAGGAGTGCTCTCACCTCAAGTGTGAGCCTTCGTCAACTCAAAGTGTGCTTTTGGATTTTGTGAACGATTTTCTTGCTTTTTGCTTTCTTTTTTCCATCTTTGTGTGCTTTTGAGTGTGTGCATGGCTAGAAGGCAAGTTTGTAAGTCAAGATAGACTGTGAGTTCACCTAACAACAAACTTACTAAACCACTTCTAATGGTTAAGTGGCGATGCTTGAGACACATTGACTTGGGAGGATGCGACACTAGGAGAAAACACAAAAATATCAAATCAAACCACATGAAGACACATGGGAGCTTGAAAGAAAGTTAGCGTAGGATCCAAAATCAACATAGGAAAAAAATTTGGAGGGCCATTGTCATAGCGACAACACCACTATAAAAAACCTTTATGCCATCCATGTAAAATAGCCCCAAACCATCTAACGATGATGGAGAAATGTAATATATCCTCTTGTTGAGACAAAAAATCGGTGGTTACTTGAGGAAGGTGCTTGGGTACCCATCGTTTCACTAGATGGTTGTACCTTAAGGGCACCTCAATGTCGTCTATGCTGAATCATAAGAACATGATCCCCTGTCAATAAGAAAAAATGTTATGCATCTACCAAATTTTCTTCTGATATTTTCACCTATATAGATGATCATTTAGGTAAGGTGCACCTCCCTTACATATTAGGCACACCAGATAGAATTGCACACATCCTAAAAAGGAACAAAATTAGAACCACTTTCAGACCCATGAACACCATCAACAAATGCCTAAAATCTGTCAAATATCTCGTCAATCCCAAATGCCAAAAAGGAGTATACATGGTCCCGTGTTCATGTGGAAAAACATACATTGGAGAAACTAGTCGATCTATCCACACAAGGATTCAAGAACATGTCGCTGATATAAAACATAACCACTCAATAACCTCAGCCCTAGCCGAACATTCCAACAAAACCAATCATCACGTCTGCATTGAAAACTCTAGGGTAGTAGCCAAAATTGACCATTATCACCATAGAAAATTGAGAGAAGTCATAGAAATAGGTAAACATCCGAACAACCTCAATCGAGATGAAGGATGGAAAATTACTGACAACTGGATTCCTACTTTAACATCCTAGAACACCCTAGCCTAACTCAACCCTTCCCCAGTACGCTTGACCTCTCACCTCACTCTCCAACCTCACTCTCTTCTTATAATTTAAATACTAACTTACAGTTTAACTAAAAATAAATTATCTTAGATAATTAAGAAAAAACTTAAAATAATTAAAATTAGTTTCATAAATCATCACTAATATTGACATTAATACTAATAACAATACCAATTCAAATTAACTTATTTTATGAGACTAAACAAATAAATAAATTAGCTTTCATTACTAATAATAACATTAATATCAATTAATAGTAATATTATTCATTTATATTATTTAAACATATATTATAGAATTAAATATCTCAATATAAACCATTCTATTTTTATTATTATAATATAACAAAAATCATTAAAATTAAAAAAGTTCTAGAAATAACACTAATATTAATAATTAGTATTAGTCAACACTAATAACATTAAGATCAATCTAATTATATTATTTTATTCTAAAAGTAAGAACAAAACCAGAATAAAATTAATTATATAAAATAAAACAAATACTAATATAAAATAACTAGTTACAAATAAAAATAAATAAAAATAAATTTAAATAAAAAATAATTAAAATTCTTATTATAAAATTAAAATATTTTCAATTTAAATCATTTGATTTTTATTATATAAATCAAAACCAGATTTAAATTAATTATATAAAATAAAAACAAAAACTAGTATTAAAATAACCAATTACAAATAAAAAATAAAAAAAAATAATTTAAAATCAAAAATAATTAAAATTCTTATTATATTATTAAATATTACAATATTAAAAACAAATATTATAAAACAATTATGACAGGGTCGGCTTCCATTCCCTTTACACCCCTAACTCTATTTATTCATACCAATGAGATCTGTCTTACACAATTACTGATATATCCTAATGATGAGCCACGGTGGTTGGCTCTAAACATCGATGCAAACAATAATGAATGCGAGAACTCCAGAGGAAAACAACACACAAAGCACTGATCACAGACCAATGAGATTTGTCTTACACAATTACTGATATATCGGAAAACAACACACAAAGCACTGATCACAGACCAATGAGATCTATCTTACACAATTACTGATATATCCTAATGATGAGCCACGGTGGATGGCTCGAAACATCGATGCAGACAATAATGAATGCAAGAACTCGAGAAGAAAACAACACAACACACAAAGCACTGATCACAGAAGTCTCAAAACAATAATTTTAACCCTATACGGAAGGGATAAATTACAAGAGTTTCGGGTATTCGAACACCTAAGATCTATGATATCTAAGAACAAGGCAGATCTCATATTCCTTAAACGATGTAGAGACAGCTCAGTTATTCCTACATTCGCCAGCATCAAACACACCCTTAGAAACCCTTAGAAAAATAATCACATCTTTACCAAAGCCAGCCAGTCCCTTCTCCATTCAGAAATTTCCAGAAATTGTGCTTACCATGACACATTAAATAAAAAAGCTTATGGGTTGCACCTTATTTTATCCAAACAAATCGACCCAGAACTTTGGCCCAGAAAAGATGGGTGCTCAACTCTGAAGGCCCTTAAAAATGAAGAAGGCAAATGCTTAAAACTAAACCTAAAATTCGAGAAACTATACAGGATCTCAAACCCAAAGCATAAACCTCTAGATAATGCAGACAACCTTCCGTCACGCTCTAGAATTAGCCCCACACAGATCTCAATCCTTAAATCTTTAGTCTTAAAGTTTGTACATGACAATAACCCTAGCCATCCCACAGTCAATCAGGTTAACACAACACAAACCAACACAAAAAATCTAAGGATAGTGAAAAACAATAACCAAACAGACAATCCCTCCAGCCACACTAATATTGCTCCAACGCAGTCCGAAATAAACCAAGAAAAACTCACACTGCCTAAAACAACTAACAAAGGCTCAACGAATCTGCTAGCATCCAAGGAAGGCTTGAAGGTGAACTGTAACAGCTTAAGCCTAAAGTATTATGATACAGTGTTAAAAACAAATGATGAAGGACTTGTGCAGGTTGTAGCAGACACTACATCAGGTTATAATACCGTCTTAACTCCAACACATTCCACAGAACAATTCACGTTGCCTGAAACACACAAAGGTATATCAACTTAAGGTTCCGTGAATATGCCAACCAAGGAAGGCTCAAAGGTGAACCATAAATATTCTACAAAGTTAAAAACAACAGATGAAGGATGTGCACAGGTTATCAAAGAACTTACAATGTTCAAAACAACAACTGAAAACATATCCACTAAAGATAGCAACATTCAAGAAAAAGGCCTTAATAATGATAAACAAAACAGCGTGACCCCAATAGGTAATGCCATGACAATAAATACAGTTAACCAAGGAACAGTACAGGTTGTAGCAGACAATATATCCAGTGTGGCTAGCTCTAAAGAAATCATAATAAATAGGCATGGATCAACATCGAGGAAATCTATAGGGTCAGCCACAATCGCTAAAGAACAGGTACTCTCAAGCGATGGATCAAAGAAATCTGTAGTAGATAAAACCACAGCTACGCATCCACCCACCTCGATAAATAGACACATGGTGAATCTATCAAACAAACAAATTTACTAGAGAAATCATAATAAATAGGCATGGATCAACATTGAGGAAAGCTATAGGGTCAGCCACAATCGCTAAAAAACAGGTACTCTCAGGCGATGGATTAAATAAATCCGTAGTAGATAAAACCATAGCTACGCATCCACCCACCTCGATAAACAGACACGTGGTGAATCTAACAAACAAACAAATTGACTAGAACACCCACGATCTCCTAGAAAAAGGATTAAATTTTTCCATCTCCCCTCGGGAAATCCCTAAAGAATACTTGCTTTGCAAAATAGAGTATGGGATTAGGGAATTTCCAAACAACATTAAAGAAACTATCAGACAGGACTGCTCCATCATCCTGAGAAAATCCCACCCACGTAAAAGCAACATTTCCAAACAAGAACATTTAGCACTCAAAACCCTAAATCAAGACCCTGATATTGTAGTCTTAAAAGCTGATAAAGGTGGTGCAACTGTCATAATGAACACAATTTATTATAATGAAAAGATGATAGACCACCTCACCAACAATGGTTATTACATTAAATTAAATAAGAATCCCTTAAAAAACATCTCCAGAAATGTACATAACCTGATAAAATCAAGTAAAGAACACAACATTAAAAATCTATTAGAAAACAACCCATACACCCCCAGAATCTATGGAGCCCCGAAAATACACAAAGAAGGTGTCCCCATAAGACCCATTGTCAATACTATAGGAGGTCCCACTTACCAGTTGGAAAAATATCTAGCTAAAAAATTAAAACCTCTGGTAGGCAATACTAGTTCCTTTGTCAAGGACTCCACCCACTTCATCAATGAGATCAAAGACCTAAAACTAGATACCAATGACATATTAGTCAGTTTTGATGTAAAATCTCTCTATACCAACATTCCCATAGATGAAGCCATGGAATTGATCCATAAAATCACGAACTCAGACACAGCGAAATTAATTGAGGTTTGTCTCAAATCTACCTTCTTCAATTTTAAAGATGAATTTATGAACAAACGTGCGGGGTAGCCATGGGATCCCCTCTATCTCCTATCATTGCCAATCTCTTCATGGAGGATTTTGAAACCAAGGCCATTGAAATTGCCCCAGTAAAACCCAAACTTTGGAAAATATTTGTCAATGACGCATTCATTATCTGGCTTCATGGAATAGAAAATTAAACACCTTCTTACAACACCTAAACAGTTTATCCAATTCTATCAAATTTACCATGGAAATAGAAGAAAACAATAGCCTTCCCTTTCTTGACATCCTAATCAAAAGAAACAAAAATGGCTTCATATCACCACAGGTATATCGTAAGAAAACCCACATGGAACATTACCTACATGCCAACTCTTACCACCATCCATCCCAAAAAATCGGTGTTCTCAACACTCTAGCAACCAGGGTCGTTCGTATTTCGGATTAAAATCACTTTGAAGATGAGAAGAACCATCTTATGAATGTATTCACTAAGAATGGATACAACAAACACCAAGTGATTAAAGCCTTTAAGAATGCAGAGAATCCTAGAAACAAACAACCAATAGATGATCATTTAGGTAAGGTGCACCTCCCTTACATATTAGGCACAACATATAAAATTGCACACATCCTAAAAAAAAACAAAATTAGAACCACTTTCAGACCCATGAACAATCCCAAATGCCACAAAGGAGTATACACAGTCCCGTGTTCATGTGGAAAAACATACATTGGAGAAACTGGTCGATCTATCCACACGAGGATTCAAGAACATGCCACCAATATAAAACATAACCACTCAAAAACCTTACCCCTAGCCGAACATTCCAGCAAAACCAATCATCACGTCTACATTGAAAACTCTAAGGTAGCAGCCAAAATTGACCATTATCACCATAGAAAATTGAGAGAAACCATAGAAATAGGTAAACACCCGAACAACCTCAATCAAGACGAAGGATGGAAAATTAGTGACAACTGGATTCCTACTATAACATCCTAGAACACCCTCGCCTAACTCAACCCTTCACCTGGTACGCTTGACCTCTCACCTCACTCTCCAACCTCACTCTCTTCTTATAATTTAAATATTAACTTACAGCTTAACTAAAAATAAAGAATCTTAGATAATTAAGAAAAATTTTAACAAAAAATTTAAAATAATTAAAATTAGTTTCATAAATCATCACTAATATTGACATTAATATTAATAATAATACCAATTCAAATTAACTTATTTTATGAGACTAAACAAATAAATAAATTAGATTTCATTACTAATAATAAGATTAATATCAATTAATATTAATACTATTCATTTATATTATTTAAACATATATATAGAATTAAATATTTCAATAATAAACCATTCCTTCTTTTATTAATTATAACAAAATAAATCATAAAATTAAAAAAGTTCTAGAAAACACTATATTAATAATTAGTATTAATCATACTAATAAGATTAAGATCAATCTAATTATATTATTTTTACTAAGTAAGAACAAACCAGATAAATTAATTATATAAAAAAACAAATACTAATATAATACTAGTTAAAATAAAAATAAAGAAAAAAAATTTAAATCAAAATATTAAATTCTTATTATAGAATTAAATATTCAATTTAAAATCATTTGATATTTATTATATAAATTAAAAATCAGATTTTATTAATATATAAATAAAAACAAAAACTAGTATAAAATAACCAGTTACAAAGGAAAATAAATAAAAATCAATTTAAATAAAAAATAATTCAAATTCTTATATATTATTAATATTACAATATTAAAAACAAATATTATAAAACAATTATGACAGGATCGGCTTCCATTCCCTTTACACCCCTAACTCTATTTATTCATACCAATGAGATTTGTCTTACACAGTTACTGATCTATCCTGATGATGAGCCACGATGGATGGCTCGAAATGTCGATGCAAACAATAATGGATGCGAGAACTCTAGAAGAAAACAACACACATTTTCACCTATAGTTGATCTTTGTCTATTATATGTAATAGATCTTTGACCTTCCTCCATTCTACCTAAAGTTCCCTCACTCAATGAAGATATATCTGACAAGTACCTTTTTGGTTGTACCTGTATTTCATCGAATGAGAGAAGTAGTTAGCAATTTGATGGCATGTAACATGCAACTTATTTATATCCAAATAACTTTGAAGATACTTCAAGGTGGTTATCTAGTTAGAATAAATATAAGAGAACCTCATTGACTCGCAATATGGTTCATCATAGATTTGGTATGTATGTATGTTGTTTTTCCAGTCATATGTATGTTGTGCCAAGTACAAGGGCCAAGCATATGTATGTTGTGCCAAGAACATGAGGAAAAACAATTTGTGGGATGTCATTACATGAAGGAAGTATGAGTGGGATCTTTACCACTATTGAGTGGAACACATAAATGGGAAAGGAACTCCTTATTATAAGTATTAAAAATAAGATAAGGATGTATGTAAAAATAGATCTTTCCTAATTACTATTAGCTAGGATATATGGAGGTCTAGAAATGAGATTAGTTTCAAAGATGCCCCCTTCTCTCTAGTACAAGTATATTGTAGTATCACCCATCATCAAATTAGATGACCATTCAGGAATATGTTTCTAAATTTCTCTAATTTGGAGAGGTTAATTCTACTATGAAGAATACATAGACATTATGAAGAATAGGCAAAAGTATCAACTTAATCCTTTTGCGAGTGATGATTCTCACCAATGTAGCTTCTTTGATGGTTCTTCCCTAGAAATTCCAAATAAATATGGTGCATGGGAGTCTTTATTTTATTTCCTTTATTTATATCTATTTTTTTGGATCTTGGATAAGGATCCAATAACTGGGCCAAGCTGTCAGCCCTAGTACCCCTTCTTACATTAGTCATTAATAAGAATGTAAGTAGTTTCCATGTCTATGGGAACTAAAAAGTTCCAGTGGATTGGCTCAATGGAAAAATCACCATGCATAATTTAGGTCTTCAAGCAATGATGAACCATATATGATCATCTACGAGAAGCAGCTTTAACAAAGTCATTTCTTGCATTTTTTGTAAACATAACTCCAATATTGATTCTTAACTAAATTTGGTGTTCATTAGAGGCTAGAATGATGAAGTTTATGGAGGAAAATGAGGGTTTTATCTCAGAAGATCCACCCTTCTACTGTCTCTGATCTTCCTTTGTCTTCTTATTAATTGATTCCTCTAGTGGCATAATTTGATGGTGTTCATGCTCTGTTGGTTGGAAATCTTCCTATTTATTCTTGCTTTTATTGTGGGGTACAGATTGTAATGGCATCATGCATATGCAATAGAGTAGTTACCATTTATATGGGTACATTTGGTGCTTTATGATAATATTGTTGGTATATTCTAATGTTGCAAAGAATATTTGTAAATTGAAGCACCCTATTGTGCAAAGGCATAAATTAAAAAATGTAATGTGTTTGTTTTACCTTTATATGTGTGTGTGTGTGGTCTATATATATATATATAATATATATATATATATATATAATATATATATATATATATATATGCATTTTTTCATGTGGTGAAAACTTGCACACGTACATTAAGATTGAATTCCATATGGCACTATGCAACAATATGTTTTGTAACACTCCCAAGGTGGTGCACCCTCTAAATCTATGTGTCCACATGTCAAGCACTTCTCTAAGAAATATGGTGCATACTCCAATAATGGATCTTCAACTCAAGTGCTCCTCCTCAACATATGTGCAAGATGGATCTAGTGCTCCGAAGGCTCTATGCCCAACCTCCCAATGAATAATACCTTACTCCAAGGTGGTAATACCTTACTCCAAAGTGGTTATTCCACATGTTTTAAGTGTCCATCCTCCTCAACGAGAGCCCCCTATAGAAGATGTCAAACTAACATGTGTGCCAACTACCACAATTATTAATCCTAAATTTAAGCATTCACCTACTAAGATCTCCAAATGTATGTCAATCAAAATATAAGAAATTGGCTAGGGAACCAAAAGCTGTCCCCATCACATGAAATGCTCCACTATTTAGGTGAAAACATTCTTAGATCAACATAAAGCTAACATAAAATTATAGGAAATTTTTCGAACCAATGTTTTTCTTCATCAACATCTAAGCAAACTTTGAATATCAAATCCTCAATAATTTTTTGAATATACAAGCACAAAATAAAAATCCCTCAAAGATCCTAGAATTATAAGATCCCTATATCATACAGGAAGTCCAACCTACATAAGGTAGTTGCTAGACCAACCATTTTTTCCCATTATGACATCGTACAGAGTATTATATCTCATAATGATGTTAGAACTTGTAAAATTGTTATTTTTTCTTGTCAAGTTATTAGGTCTTTTAGGCTTGAGGATATCCTTAACATCGATAAGTTAGACTCCCTTGAGACAATCCTAAACAAGCAATTTTTAAACCAATTTATAACTAAAGAAGTAGAAGAAATTGACACTCCAATGGCTAAGTTAATTAGGGATTGGTGGTATGATTCTCAATATTTTAAAACAAGATCAAATAAATTGTATCATATTCAAGATCTTCAGAAACCCCAAATTCTCCTATCCGTAATGATTTGTAGGTTGTATGGGGATAAACACTCTAACAATTTGAATTAAAATGGGTTGTTCTTCTCCATTAGTTATTTAAAAGGAAACAATAATTAAATGGGCCCAATTCCTCTTAGCCAATTTGCAACAAGAGATTAGAAAATCACAAGAGACACTAGAGGGAACTGCCTATGGTTCTTCATGTCAAGTTAACTTGTTGATTTAGTCTATAGCAAAAACCTTTTTCCTTTAATGTGTTGGAATTGGTCTCCCACCTAGGAGCTCGTACACATCTATTGTTCAAAGTTATGAGTTGATAACTTGTTGTAGCGGCTACAACCACCCTCCAAAAATTTTCCTTCGCATGTTTTGGAGCCTCCCTACCAACCTTATATAGCACTTTGTCTTGCTTCGTCAAGTACTCAAGCTTCAAGTGTTTTCCTCGCACAAAGGCAGCCTGTCGATCACAGTTGATCCATTCCCCTCATAGGTTGCTCACCCATACTTAGTCCAGCTACAAGCTAAGCAGCTTCCCCTTAAAAATTGTGCATTTTTGGAGGGAAACCAGCCTTCCCTCTAGGAATTGCACAATCCTCTCTGACAGCTTGTCGAGCTCCAAGATTGCACAATCCTGTCAGCCAACCCTCCTAGTAGGATTTGCACAAAGTTTCCTAGCAACAGGTTGTTCACCATAGGATTTGCACAAACCTAGGCATTAGTCAACTACTCTACCTAGAAATTGCATAAATCTCTTGGGCAGCCAGCTCAGCTCCCAGCCAGAAATGCTCATTTTTCTCCAGGAGTCAAACAATCTCTTGCGTGTGCATCTAAGTTGATCGGTTCCCTCTGGGACTGAGAAAAATAGACTTACATGCATGGACTACTTCTCCCAAGGCAGCATGCAAAGGCATCCCTTGTTTCAGGGATCTATTTTTAGCAGTTGGAGGTTACATGCAAGGAGTCATTCATAAACCTCCCACCAAGTGTTGTTTCCCCTAGATTTGTGGCATGCGCATCACAATCTCGATGTTATCAAAATCATCAACCAGACACTGTGGAGATCATTCCTCACATCAATCTTGTAGCTCTAACATTTCACATCATGTCTAGGAGCAGTTGGCACGTTCAGCTCAGCTGTTTTGGCGTAAGCCTACTTCCCATGCCTTGCGCTGCATTTCTATCGCATTTTGTGTCTGCGCTTGTAGGAGTATTTTTTGCTTGATTTCTTTGAGTTCTTATTGTCATTTACTTGTATAATAGCTTTTCCTAGCTTTGTTTCATTTTTCGTTGCTATCTCACTGCTATGACATGCATGAAACTATTTTGCACAGACGTTCACCCAACTAGAGAACTGCCTCACTCGCATGCATGTTGGTATGTTTGTTGAATCTTTCATTAATGTTTTGCATGCACTATCAATCACTTATGTTATCACTTAGTGTCGCCATGCATTTTACTGTCTTAGTTGCTTTCAGCTTCCCGTCAGCGAATTGATCCAACCTTTGCCCGGACTCTGCCTTCACCAAGGCTGCATTGCACAATCTGGCGAAGGAAATCTCACCTTCCTCTCTATAATTATGCATTCCTACCCAGCACTAGCCTCCAGGACTATTTTGTGCATTTCTGGAGGACAGTGGTTGCTTGCCCAAGAAATTGTGCAAATCTATCCCTGGTCCAACAATCCTTCCGAGCTGGTATTGTGCATTGCGCAATCCCAAAAGTTAGCAACCAGATTGGACTATGCATTACACAGTTCCCGCAGTCACTCAGTCTCCCAATAGCCCAAACCGTGCCTTGTGCAGTCTTGGCAATTGTTCTCCCAACCTTCCGGTCGAAATTACGCAACCTTCATGATCATTCACCCAGGTATGTTGCAATTTAGTTCTCATGTTCATTTTTGTTTTCAACTGATAGATTGATTTCCATGAGTGTTTCCATGTCTCCAGGTATCACAGGTGTTCATCTGCCTCTCAGCATTACAGGTACAATGGTTTCCAGGAGAGCAGATATGAAGACACTATTAAGAGCACACTTGGAGATGTAGTCGATCAAACATCTATGGACTTGCATACCCACAAAGACATCAAGTTGTTCGTAGAAAAGGGCATCAAGATATGACAGCAGCAACATCACAGTGAGCAGCATCATGAACAGCGGCTAAAGACAACATACCAAATGCAATGAATGCAAGGAGAGGGTTTTGATAACATAGAGGGCGGAACAAGGTTGCAAGCTCAAATAGATCCATTGAAGATGAAAACAACTTTGGAGACTCCGAATATGAGGTGACAGTGTGACATGAAGACCGTGCGAAGATAGAGAATGGAACAAAGAAGGGGTTGCATGTGCTGAAGTAGCAACTCAAGGAAGAACATGAAGCTACACAGATAGACGAATGAGTTGCAACAGGATCAAGAATAGCAATGGGAGCATCGTGCACTCATGGATGACATTGCGCCCATACAAGTTAAAGATCCATCCCAGAAGCTAACACGGCGCAAACATGGTGAGCATTGTTGGTGATTGCATCCAAGGGATTCAGCAGCATGCATGTCATTGTGCGCACACATGCAATCCAACCCATTCAACACACTCACCAAGGCGAAGACAAGAAGCAAGTCCAACTGGAGCTGAACATGTACTTCGGCAAGTTAATGTGCATGACCACTAGCACACACTTGAATATCAGCACTGAAATTATGCATCAGTGTGTTTCCGGTTCAGCCACACCCAAGAAAACCACGCACATGTTAGTAGACGAGTTAGCTGAAGGGGCCAAATCAATGCACCGGTTGCAATGGAGGCAAGAGTTCACTTTAGAAAGATGTCACCATGAGGTGCATACACACCATCACAAACAACCAAGATTGGCATCAACTCACCAGCTTCACCATCATAAGCATGTCAAAGAGTTGGTCTCACCGCAATAGAACGAGTGTTAGTGATGTCTTGCAAGGATTTCTCAAGCCATGTTGTCTCACATGAGTACATGTGCATTGTAATGTTGATTCATGTCAAGTGTAATTCAAGTGTCAATAGTTGGAGGTAACATTCATAGAGCAGGTGAAGATTCATGAGGGTAGTTGAACTGTCACAAAGGGGAATGTCAAGGGTTACCCCACCCTTTGCTAGAAATAGTCCCTCATAACTCATTGTAAGGGATTTTGGTCAGCCAAGCTTCTACTAAGAATATTTTGAAGAAGGCTTGGATAGTATTGTAATGCACCTTGGCTTCTCCACTGCTTGGAGCTAGGACATCTCTTTGGAGGAGCAAGCGGATGTGGCTGTAACGTTCCACTGTTGGGGCTAGTAGGTTTACATGGATGTATTGTATTATTGTGACTTCCACTTCTTTATATAATAAGAGCCAGCACATTTTCATGCATATGTTGTTATTGTAGTTGGATTGCTCTGGTTACTTTAATGATATGTGTTGTTTAACTTACCTACTTGTGTGTGAACTGATTTACATGCAATTATATGAATCTTTTTTTTAATGTGTTGCCTATGTTGTTAATGTTTTCAACGTTTGTGTTGATTTCTCTGTCTGACATCAGACAGACCTCTCACTTGAACCTTGCTATAACAACCATCGCACTCATCTCAGACTAATCCATGATTTTTGTACGTGTTATCTTACCTTATATGATGTGATTGCCACATCTGAGTGGACTTCTCTATCGAAATTTGTGCATGTCCTTTGTGTTGTGTGTTCCTAGTCGAGTTGGGATTGATCCCTTTCAACCTGGAACTCACCTTCACCTCGTTCCCCTTTCGAAGTGTTGGAACCTCTCATACACCTTTCTTGACTCAGTGCATCAAACACACCCTTGTTGCTGACAAAGTTATTCTACTTGCCTCTGTGCGACATCATGGTCAAGGCATTACCTTATGACCCACTGTAAGGACTACTACACCAAACAGTCTGAGGTCTAATTAGGACTTCTTACCGGGGAGATCCCCTTGACATGTTGGCGGTTCCAACACCAACAACATAACTACAAAAAAATAATTATGAAATGCGTGCTAATTTTATGATCCCTTTTCATATCTTGTTAAGAAACATGACATCTTCTAGATTCACCCAAGAAACCATGAATGGAATTAAATAAATAGGAGATTGGTTTGTGGATGAGGATTTTTTGTATATCGAGATATATGGATGTAGGGAAACCCCTCATTTTCTATCAAGTTATGTTCCTGAAATGTTGGTACTTACGAAAATAACATATCAAATAATGATTACTGGAATTGCTTCTACTTTGTCCAAAAATAAAAAAATAAAAATAAAAAATATAACCTTATTTTCCTACTAATTTAGGAATCTATTTCTTGTTAAATACTAAGCATGCATTGAAAGAGGAAGCACAACTTGAGAATATTTGGCTAACCTATGAAAAATTCATAATACATGACCCAAGAGGGATGGTAATAGGAGACTGTGTTGTCGTAAGGTTTAAACCCTATGTTCATGAATAATCCCCATTTGATAGCATGTCATAAAGAGCCCAAAATTATGAATAAGTTATCAAAAGAATTGAAGAAATTCGAGATAGCCAAAAAACATCATAATTTTTAACTTTTCAACTCATAAGAAATAATAAATTTCTGAAGGAAAAAAGTGAAGTACAAGGGAATACATTGAGTTATATTATTAATCAAGTAGGATCAAACCATAATAGGATTTTGTAAGCATTAACCATGTACATAAATTACCTACAAAGGAATTCTTAAAACAGAAAAATAAACAATGGCGCGAATAAAAACAAATATACACAAAGATTTTCCCCTGGATCCCAAAATTGGGACTACTAGATTGTTTTTTCATTATTTTTATTTCAATGTTACAACAAATATATATACATGTCGAGTCATTCATAAAACTCAACCCATAACCCTATAATAAAACATAATTGTAGTTCCCTTGACCGGATCTACAAAATACAATGGGCAGAAAACCATCATTCCCAAAACCATGTGCAAAA
Source organism: Pinus taeda (assembly GCA_000404065.3). Lineage (NCBI taxonomy): Eukaryota > Viridiplantae > Streptophyta > Pinopsida > Pinales > Pinaceae > Pinus > Pinus taeda. Next base: position 482,685 of record APFE031669940.1, on the reverse strand, counting down.
CCCATGCAACTAGTCGTGGAAAGAATATAAAACACACCCAACATATGCTTCTTCTCAAAATATATAGACTAAACAATAGGGTAATGTTCAAAAAGATAAAGGAAAAGAGAGTTGAATAAATATAAACATGGCAGGGACATAGAAAAATTCAACATTGATAGATACAATAAGAAAAACAAAACAAAGATACAAATAAATTCAATGATGAATAGGATAAGAGAAAAGTGGAGAAAAAAAAAAAAACATGATAAAGGTACAAATAAGGTTATCCAAGTTGAAAAAAATAAAGAAAAGGAATATTCATCTTTTGATATTCAAAACAGCACAAGGTTACAAATTCCTTCAAACCCAGTTGAAATAATCACTCAAAGTAATCTTAGTCAATTTATTAGGCATACAATTCCAATAGCCATAACAATGTCTTCAGCAACTGACACTACACCAATGAGTTCTCTCCATCGTCAATCATTATTTGCAATGTTGAATTTAGATAGTCTTGAACCCATTAAGGATAATGTAATTCCTTTAAGTTGTAACATTCTCCCTTCATATAT
>APFE031669940.1:454301-476887 GCA_000404065.3 Pinus taeda | reverse complement strand
AGAGGTTGGCTTGCCTATATCATGTATTTTCTCAATCATTTTCAAGGGTTGGAAGGTTGGACTCTTGAGGGAGAAGCAATCATTGTATTATTTCACTGTATCTCTGCAATTTTTGGCTAAGGAAGACCAGGGTTTTGCAGTCCTTTTTGGGATTCTTGTGGTTACATGTTTTGATGGTGTGTTTCTCTATGTACCTGTAAGTGTGTTATGTGAATCATTTCCTTTCTTTTCCTTCTGCATATTAAACAAACGAAGTGTTAAAGTAAGAATTCATGACTGTCATGCTCTGCTTTTAATTTTGTTTAATTTCAATATTTTCTACTGTTTAGGGAGGATTCAAAGTTATTGTTTGCCCTCCTTAGCTCCTCACCTGTCTTTCTCATCCATTCACCTCAGCTTAAGGCATCAATACAATCTCCTATCTCGTCCCAAAGAACCCCCTGCAGAAACTGTGTCAAATCCCCGCACCCAAAATTGCCACTTCCTCAATTTGCCACCAAAAACCCAAAAATGCCAAAATCAATCCTTCTAATCAGTTTACTAGACTAATATCAGTGTTACCTTATTGGTCATCTCATCCATTGAAGATTTTCCGAGAGAGACCGGAGAGAGCCTTCTCCTGCCCCGTAGGGCTAGCTACGAGGCTAAAAGGTTTGATGTTGGCTTGAGGTTTGCCTTTTTTCAGCCTGAGGTGAAATTTCAAGCACTAACACTCACAACAACATTAAATCTCTTCCTTAATTATATGAACTCCTTGTGGTCCACTTTTGTTAGTTATAACAGTGGTATTGGTAACTTTTGGTCATATTATTTATTATGTGATATCCTAAGCATAAGGTTAGGAATAAGTATGGTCTACAGGATATGTCATTTCCTTTATGATGGTGGTGGAAAGGTCTCATTTTCTAGTGTTAAGACTTATGAAATTTTCCCCGATCCATGGAATACATGATTATGTATCAGCATTAATTCAAGTCCTTACATTTGTTTGGGTGCATGATGTTTCTTTAACCTTGGTATTTTAAATGTGATTTATCAGCGAGCATGGATCATAGTTGTGCTACGTTTCCAATGAAATTTTACTTAAGCCTTTTTTTATGTATTACCAGGTTTATTTGTGAAACCTCTTTTCTTTATCAACACATAGAAATTTATTTCAATTACCAAGCTAGTTATTGGAACATTCGTGGGTTGGACTTTGGCCCCTGTGCCTCAATGGTTTTGTGCCATGTATGTCAAGCCCATGCGAATTACACATGGCCTGTTGTACCCTCCACTCATCTAGGGTCAAATTTGGTTCGTATTCCATCTGACGATGATTATGATTCCTCCTTTCTTACCCTAACAATGAGGTTTGTAACTTGCTGCATTTGGGAAACTTCTAACCTTGCCTACTTGTTGTCGAGCTATTGTAAGGCCACCATGGTAGGAGGAGGAATGCTCACATCAAGGGTTTCCCTTAAATTTGTTGTGGCATCCACTATAGTTTTTTCACTTCCACCTCTCACTGATACAGACAAGTTGTTTCGTCATATATAGTTTTCAATTTCCTTATAATGAACTAGATTTCTTTGCATCGAGATACTCACTGGGGTTCCTACCTTTGAAATGCCTAGATGAGGAACCAGATGGATTTTCTCTCTCAATTTTCCATTCAACCAGGTTTTGCATGACCCCATTTCTCGGTTTTATCTAGGGAAAGCCCTTCTCCTAGATCTTGCAAGGATTCCAATAGTGGTTTATTAATATTTTTCAAGAATACAAATTATGATCTATTGTCTACTCATGTTTCGACATTTCTAACATTATTTTTGTTATGCAGAAAATGGGTGATTCTTCTAGAGCGTGTTTCATTATGTTCACTCAGCGTGGCACGAGTACGTTATTTTTATTAAGTTTATTCAACTAGTTTCCTATGTATTTTATTGGTATCATCTGATGTTATAGAGAATTTCCCATCGAATAGTAATAATTTCACTCTTTGTTGCACATCCCAGGGAAGATAGTGTGTCTTCGATAAAAAATTTCCCTTCAGCAGGTAACCAAATTGATTTGGAAGTTTATAACTATTTTCTATTCCATTATGTTGGTATATTTCCACAATGAGCTTTGCACTAATCTAGGTTCCATTATTGCAGGTGAGGTTCCATTATTGCAGGTGACTTGAGCACCTGTAGGCTTAGGGTTTTTCCTTCAAAGTTCCAATGAAGATAGAATGTTATCTTCCACTAGCTAACATCTCCTACTCACGCCCAGGTCGGTTTTCTCGTAAAATCTCTGCTTCTTGAAGGAGTGGTTCACGCATAAAAAAATAATGGTGTTCTTTTTCCTGTTCAGTGTAATTCTCCCTTGTTAAGGGTTGCTACTAGTTTCCTTTTATTCCTTCCAGTCTGGCCACAACCTTAGGCACTGGAACCATTTATTGTTATCGAGTTTGTTTTTATTTATTAAATGTGTACATAGATTTAATAAAGGTTTTCACCTCCGACTAGAGCTTGACTCAAGTCTTCCCTCTAGGAAGTCTCAGTGGATTTATTTTCTTCAACAATATGTATTCTCAAATTTTTCCTTACTGTGGTTATATAGATGTATCTCTGTATTCCATGTGTTAGGAAATATTTGTTTTTGTGCAAATATTATCATGTGACTACAAATTTTCCTTCTCTTTTCCAATTTCATTTAGATATTATATATAGTGGTGGCTTATGGTTGAATTTCTTATAGATTTTGAATTCAATCTAGAAATGGTTTTTTTCTACTAATATGACTAAATTTTCCCTTTGCTTCCTTTAAATGTATACATGTAATGTATATTAAATCTCACAAACCCATTGATCTATGTTGAGTATTAAATTTGAATAGTCTCATCTCCGGTATTTTATAGATAGTCAAAGATTTTGTGTCTATATATCTACTATGTAAATTCGTTGTCTAGACAGGTTCTATATCAAGGGTTTTTCAGCAATTTTGTGCAATCTCTTTTTGTTTCGAATTTATATTTCAACCATCTATTAATTTGTATGGTACTGGTGCAAACGTTGGTAGTAAGATAATTTCTCTTCCTTGTGTGTACCTTTATATCAATCCTTGAATTTCTTTTTTTCTTTTTTTTAATCCCCACCTTAACTACTTCCTACATCCCTTCAACTTCAGGAAATTTCGACAAACACTACATCAGTCGAGTGTGTGGCAACTCTCCCCTAACTTCTTTGCATATCCAATAATGTACTACGTCTATGGAATATTTTTCAATATTATTGATCTTTGTCAGACTTGTATGAAAAACGTTCTTATTCCAAGTCGTTTATATCTACCTTAAAGAAATTATAGCTTGTACCCACTATTAAATGTTTCCTTCTCATCAAATTCTATTCCAGGGTTAATACTTTTTATGTTAAGCTATTTGTTTTCCAAATCCCTCATATTGTACATTATTATTTTGATTTGGTTGAGTATACCATTACTGATAATTTAATGAATTTCTTCTTCTCCGGTGAGCATCTGAAACGATGTTGCTAGATGTAACCTTCTAAATCTACATACTTAATGATCCCCCAAAGTTGCAAAGACTATTGTCACTTTGTAACTCGAAATAGGAAATTTATTTTTTCATCGTATATTTCCTTGTGAGTTTTGATTTTCTTTTGGCAAGTATCTTCCTTTCGTAATCTAGGGAAAATTTTGGACATTGATTGTATCAGTCGTACATGGAAAATACCCACGAAAATCCCCTTATTATCAAGTTATAATTTAATATTGTCTCCCATAATTTACAGATTACTAATTCATTTGTAATTATGGTCAAGCACTCATCGTTTATGAAAATGAATGATTCCTCCTTTTTCTTAACGTATCCTACTCTTTCAAAGGGAAAATTATGTAAAGTGGACTATTCAGCAATTCAACTTGTGCACACATAGGTATTTAGAATCCAATAGAAACTAAAACTAGTTTACCATACTAACAAACCAAGATATGGGTTTCTGGTAACCGTAAAAATTTTCCCTCTTACATTGTTTCATCTACTCAAATTTCACTAGATTAAAAACATTCTCATGTATGCACTCATAAACCATTCAAATATCCATATATTTATACTATACCTATTCATTCTCTATGCACATGCAATTCCACATAATAACACAAAGACTCCTCTTTTTTCCATGCACAGTCATTTAGGTAACCAATACGATATAAAAATATAAATATTCTAGAACAGATAACCAGTATTACCAATCCTACTTTCATGCTTAGAAAATAAACAATACACTCAAAAAAATTTCATATAACCAACAATTAATAATTCTCCAGAATTTCTAACCGTATTTATAAACTGGAACTGCACTTGGGCGAACCACTTTCCTCCCAACCTTGAACTGAGTCCTCCAATTCCCCCAAACTGAGATGTGCTTGCCAGAGAATCAAAAACCTCTTGTGATTCCAGGTAATGTGTTTTATACATTACTTCCCTAACATATTTTTCCTTAACAGCATCCCTCTTTTCATGAGTCTACTAACCCACTAGCCTAAGCTTTATTTTTTCTGAAAAAAGGGTATTAAATTCTTTATGGATTATTTTCTTGTCAGCATAACTTCTATGGATGTCATGTGCAGCTTGTATGTTTTGTCTAATCTTCCATATTACCTGTTCCATTTCCTACAAAGCATCTAGTCCTAATATCAATGTATCCTTCGGTTGAACCCAACTAAGATATGTATGACATTTTATGCCATATAAAGCCTCAAAATGACTCATTTTTATTGAAATTTTGTAGCTATTGTTGTATGAAAATTATTCTAAATGCAAAAAATCCTCCCATTTTTTGGTCTTGTCCATGACGTACATTAGCAGCATATCTTCCAAGATCTTATTGGTCCTTTCTGTATGTCCATCTATTTGAGGGTGATATGCAGTGCTGAAATTTAATTGAGTTCCTATGCCCCCAAACAGAGATTTCAAAAATTTGGAGGTAAACTTAGCATCCTTGTCTAACACTACCGTGTTCGGCACTCCTTGCAGTCAAAAAATTTCCTTCATGAAAGTATTGGCAATCTCTATTGTTCCATAAGTAGATTTCACTAGTATAAAATGTGTTGCTTTAATCAAAGTGTCCACGACCACCATGATGGAGTCATGTTGTCATTTTGTCTTTGGTAATCATGTAATAAAATCCAATGAAATCACTTCCCATTTCCATTTGGGAATGGGTAATGGGCTCTACAATCTGGCAGGGTGTTGGTGTTCCACCTTTTTCTATTGACATTCTATACATTCCCCTAAGTATTTTTCCACCTCCCTTTCCATGCTGGGCCAAAAAAATTATTTCCTTAATGTTGTTATAATCTTTTGATATCCATAATGGCCTGCATATGGTTTCTCACGATATTCATCCAATATCATTTGTTTTAAATTACTCACTTTGACAACATACAATCTATTTATGTAGGTTATCAATCTTTCAAAATTTTCAGCATATCGTGGAATTCCTATTTTCTGCAATTTATGTTGAATTTCCAGATATCTATGACCTTTTTGTTTTGAATTTTTTATTTTTTCTACAAAATATGTACTAATACTGCTAACAGATATTCCCATTAAATCATGTGCATGCCTACTTAAGGCATTTGCTATTTTCTTTTCTTTCATTTTATGTGTTTAATCTCAAATTCGAAATCACTAAGGAAAGCAACCACCTTGTCTGTCTAGCATTTAAAACTGGTTGGCTGAAAAAATATTTCAAGATGATATGATATGTTACCAGAGTAAATAAATTTCCTAACAGGTAGTGTCTCCACATCTTTAAAGCATGTATTACTGCAGCCAACTCTAAATCATACACATCATAATTATTTTTTTATGTTTTCAGTTTCCTAGACTTATAGGCTATTACAGCATTCTCCTGCATCAAAACTCCCTCAAGGCCTCCCAAACAAGAATCAATGAAAATGAATTCCTTGTTTGGGTCTACAATTTTTAGTATACGAGATTTTGTCAATAATTGTTTCATTTTATCAAAAATTTCCTAACATTTGGTTGTCCATTCAAAATTTCTTCCCTTTTTCTGTAAAGAGGTGATAGGGTAAGCCAGTTTAGAGAAACATTCTATAAATCTTTGATAATATCTAGTGATTCCCAAAAATGGGCATACTGTTGACACATCCTTAGGTATGGGCCAATTTAATATAGCTCTAACCTTCTAAGGATCAACAAATAGTCCCTCTTTTGAAATGATGTGACCCAAATACTATATTATGTCTTTATAAAACTCACATTTGCTAAGTTTTGCGTAAAATTGATGTTCTCTTAAAGTTTATAGTACTAATTTCATATGTTCTTTGTGCTCTTCTTCATTCTTGGAATACATGAATATATCATCTATAAAAATTGGTAGAAAATTTTCAATGTACTTATGAAGTACATTGTTCATTAAAAACATAAAAAAATTTGGTGTGTTAGTAATACCAAAGGGTAACACTACGAACTCGTAGTGACCATATCTGGTTCTAAAATTTGTTTTGTGAATATCTTCATTTTGTATTTGCAGTTGATGATATTCGGTCCTTAAATCAATCTTTGAAAATATAGTTTCTCCCCTCACTTGATCAAATAGTTCATCAATACGGGGCAGCGGGTATTTTTTTTTGACATATAACTTATTCCATTAGCAATAATAGATTCACATTCTAAATGTGCCATATTTTTTCTTAACAAATAATACAGGGCCCCCCCAAGGTGAGACACTGGGTCTAATATAACCCTTATCTAACAGTTCATGTAACTGCATCTTCAGTTCTAATAATTTTGGTGTACTCATTTGATAAGAAGCTATAGAAACTAGGGTGGCACCTGGTACTAGAGTGATGGAGAAATCTATCTCTCTTTGGGGAGGTAAAATTGGGATTTCCTCTGGAAAAACATCTTGAAATTCACTAATAACTAGCATGGTCTCTAAATTTTCCTTTTTTGTTTGTTGTTTTTTTGTTTCCACATGCGCCATGTATATATGACATCCTTTTCTTACACTCATTTTCAATTGTAAATATGAGATTTGTCTAATTGATATCGCCTTTGGTATACCTTTAATCATTTGTTTTTGCCCATCTTGACTCACACAACTTGTTGTTTTCTCCAAACAATTTATAATCACTCCTTGCTTCTCCAACCAATCCATTCTTGTTAACACACCATAGGACCCTAAAGGAAGGATGATTAAATTTACTTCCGTGGAGTAGCCATTTAAGTTAATGAGACATTATCTTACATCATTGGTTACCTTTCTTTTTGTACCAGTTGCTAACTGTACCAATCATGCATTCTTGAATTTTTCATATTTTAATTCACATTTTTCCACAAGTTGGAGACTAATGTAACTTAAACTAGCCCTTGGATCAATTAAAACATAAACATATTGGTTGAAAATGGTACCTTAAATATCAATCATGTTAGATCGATGCTCATCTTGTTTATCCTCTAGTGAAGCATTGATCCTGGGAATATTTATGGCAACATCATTCACAGTTGTTGCTTCTTGGGCCACTTGAATATTCTGAATGGATCATGGATTATGTGGTTAGTCCTCAATAAGTGTAGTTTTCCATAATCCCAACACTTTAGCGGTTCTCTCTCGTTGACCCCACTACTCTTTTTGTTGTTCAGTTCCATGGGTTTTGACCCGTTGTGAGACTGTGTCGGCTAATTTAAATTTCCCTTCCTGAATTTCTTTCACTGATGGTCCTTCCCAAAATTCTTATGATAAGATGGTTTATGTCTTTTTGTACTCATTACAACCTTATTTATGTCTTTATTTTTCCCATTTTTTAAACCCTCACCTCTATTCTTGAACTTTTGGTAGCACAATCTTGTTTTTCTTACTACCTCATCCATTATCTTAAGATTATCAAACTCGATTCTCTCTTTGTAAGGGGATGGTAAGTCCTATCAGAATCACCCAAAAGTATTGATTTAGATAGGACTTACACATATTTTATTTTAATATGATGGTCCCTTCCAAGCCCAGTGTTGAAATTGAGGCATTGATACCATTTGTAACATTCCTTCATTCATACACACACACACACACACACACATACACACATATATATTGTTTTTATATAAAAAAAGGTTCCCAAATTCCCTTATATTTCATACTGAAATCGTACCCCCTCTTCCCTTGTTGGTTTCAATCTCACAATAACATTAAACCACTTCCTTAATTATATGAACCCCTTATGGTCCACTTTTGTTAGTTATATATAATAGTGGCATTGGTAACTTTTGATCTTAATATATATTGTGAAATATCCTAAGCCTAGGGTTATAAAGAAGTATGTTCTACAAGACATGTCATTTCCTTTACAATGTTGGTGGAAATGTCCCATTTTCTAGTGCTAAGACTTATGACATTTGTCCTCAATCCATGGCATCCATGGTTATGTACGAACATTAATACAAGTTTTTATATTTGGTTGGGAGCATGATGTTGCTTTAACCTTGGTATTTTAAATGTGATTTATCAGTGAGCATGTTTCATAGTTGCGCTACTTTTCCAAGGCAATTTTCCTTAAGTGTTTTTTTATGTATAACTAGGTTTATATGTGAACCCTATTTTTTTTATCAGCACATAGAAATTTATTTCATTTACCCAGCTAGCTACTAGAATGTTTGTAGGTTGGACTTTGGCCCTTGTGCCCGAATGGTTTTGTGTCAAGTATGTCAGGACCATGTGAATTTCACATGGCCTACTATACCCTCCACTCATATATGGTCGGATTTTATCTGTATTCCATCTAATGATGAGTATGATTCCTCCTCTCTTACCCTAGAGATGAGATTCGTATCTTTCTGCATTTGGAAAACTTCTAACCTTGCCTCCTCAGTGTCGATCTCCTGTAATGTTGTCGTGATAGGAGGAATGCTAACAGTTGGGGTTCCCCTTCAAGTTGTTGTGGCATCCACCAGATATTTTGCACTTCCACCTCTCACTGATGTGGGTAAGTTGTTTCGTCATAGCTAGTTTTCAATTTCCTTATAATGAGTTGGTTTGTTCTACGTCGAGATACTCATTGGGGTTTATGCCTTGTCTATGCCTAGACAGGGAACCAGATGGATTTTCTCTCTCGACTTTCCATTCAATTGGGATTCGCTTGACCCTGTTATAGCATCCATTGTTATTTAAGTTTTATTTTTAGTTTTATTACAAAATGAAAGAAAAATCAAAATATGAAAAAATAAACCAAATATTAATGGCTTTTGAAAGTGATAAGCCCGTGAGAAGAATTGGGTCATTCGATCAACAGGCCATATATATGACGGAAATCAGGTAGTTAACATTCCGAAGATCGGACACGATGGTATATCAAATACAGTTTAATTCATTGAAGTCCGGGCCAATCTCAGGTGTCCATCAAAAGAGATGGGATCTAACGATATCAGGTCGTAATATTGGGTCAGAAAGTAATCAGGTTCCATCTCCTAAATCGAACCCGATAAATCATCAACCCACAGTTTTATTTCCTATCGGGTCCAGATATCAGGTCGGAAAGTAATCGAGGTTTTGTCTTTACAATCGGACCTAATAAATCATTAACTAGCAGCTTTTATTTCCTATCGGGTCCGCATGGGAGTCAAAGAGGCGTTGAAAAAGTGGGCACGAGAGGTTTATGAACCAGAGTGTTAATTCTTTGAGTTCTGAAGGTTTGCCATACACTAAAGATCATGCAAGTTCAAGAGGCCTGATCAAACGATAGCTTGATAAGTATGATGAGGTGCGCTGCGGGGGAGAAATAAGCACGAAGGTTAATTAAAGCTCAACCCCCGCATTTGACCGTGACATTAGCATGGTTGACCGAAATGTGTGGCCAGAAATTACTACGGGGGTTCAACCTCATTGAAAGCTCCCATACATTCTTTACCCCCGTAGTGAGCTCCCAAAGCTTTTCGCCCCACGTCACTCACCATACCCCGCCACTTCAACCACTACTCCATTAATGGCTGATAGAATAACACAAACATACATCAGCAGAACCACAGGCTCAAGCTACAGATTCGAACAACGAATAGCCATCACTTTCTAATTTCCGTTATGTATTGTTATTTTATTTTCTTGAGAATGAGGTCTCTTTTACCCTCAATGTAATATTATGTAATAATTTTTACTTCAAAGGAGATAGAGGATACTTAGGTAGTTTGACAGTTTTTGTGATTACCAACTGTCTCATAACGCGTAAAAAGAGGAAAGTTTACAGAGAATGGGTTCGAACTTTGGAGAACCTGGATACTAGGCCTCTATATTCCTAATACAATTTTTGATCAATGAAAGAATCAGAAGCTTTCCATATATTTTTGGGTATGATTTTGTGACTTCTATGTTATGTGTCATCATATGTTTTCTTCCTTCAAGTATGGTAATGAAGTTGCAGGCTTTTATTTGCTTATGTAAATGAAGTTAAAATCCCTTAAAAGAGCACTCTTGTACTTGAACTTCCTACCTCTATAATTCTTCTAACTTACAGACAGTAATTTTTGTGCAAGACATCATATTATATTTAACTTCCCCAAGTGTCACAGATAGTATTTTCTGTGTAAAACAGAATATTGTCTCTGACTTCTTCAAGCTTTCTTCATTTATCATTTATATTCAAAAATCAAATGGAATTCTAATATTTTCATGTCACCTAAGTATTGAGGGTTAAAAACCAAGTCTCTTGGGTCCTTCATTTAAGAACACGGCATACAATTAAGTGAGAAACAAGTGACAATAACTATAAATAGTAATGTCTTAAGCACAATTTCTACACAGCCAGGAAATTTGTTTCTTAAGGTACAACATTAATTGGCGTCATTGCTGGGGAGAGAAGACAAGAATACTTTTCCTTGGGTTTTCAATAGTTTCCTCTGGTTGTTTAGTGAGTAGGAAATTTTTGGTTGTTTTGGATAAAATCAATAACTCTGGTTCCAATAAGACCCCATATAAGGTCAGATACCTCACAACAGAAAGTTCAAGCCCTTTCAGATCCTGAAAGGCTAGTTTCCAAAAGGGTTGGAAGGCCTAAAATGCCACTTACACCAAGTCCTACACTGTCTTCACCAGGAAACAGTTCATCACATATTTCACATTCATATCTTATTAACCAAGAGTCACTTTTTACATCATCTTCATTTCAAGAACCCAACTGTTAAGAGTAGTCTTTAGAGTCTGTTACTTTTTCAGTATCCACTATAGTTATTCAGCCTGAACCTATAACTACATTACCACCTTTGCACACTCCATTTACTCCTCAATCAGGTTCCACATCTATTGGTAATCAAGGTTTAGTAAATTCAGGAACAAACATGGCAGCACCTACATTTTTGATGAATAGGTATGCACCTATTCAATTGCCACAATAGTTGAAACAAATGCCACAAGAATACTTGAATATTATTCCTCGTTTCACAGGGGAGGATGAACAGACAACAAAGAATCATATATCAGTATTTTGTAATTTTGCAGAAAACCTAATTGGTGAACACTTTGTCAAATAAACTGATTAAATTAGAGTTGGAAAATAAGAATTCTCAGAGGAAAGCACCATAGAAAAAAAAAATTAATCCTCGGTATAGAAGACAACCTCTATAAATTTTGCAGAAGGAGAGAAAAGATCAAGATCATACTCAAGCACCACTGTATATTGAAGCAGATCCTAATGAAATACAAGAGAATTCTAGTGACCACGATGATCAGATTTCCACATTGCATGCAGTAGACAAAGATGAACTAGGTGTTGAGGGAGAAGAATGTGAATATGCTGAAACAGATATCATTTATGATGAGAATGATATTGATGAGTATTGGAAGCAGTTTTCTGATTTTATGTAGGCGGAACTACATAAGAAATATGACTTAAGATCAATGAAAAGGTCTAGAAGTCAAGAAGATGAAGGTGAGCAACAAGTTCCAGTTCCCTTACAGAACTCACTGAAGATAACCAGAGGTAGCTTACTTCAACCAGTGTAAATACTGAGCTGCAAACAGAAGGAGTGTGGAAGTGCTTCTTTGATGGAGCCTATTCTAAGGAAGGAATAGGTGTTGGTTTCCTTCTAATTTCACCTGGAGGTAATATGTTTCCTTTTTCTTTTAAATTGGAGTTCGAAGCAACAAACAAGGTGGTAGAGTATGAGGCATTGATCATTGCTCTGCGAAAAACAAAACAAATGGGATTCAAGTCAATTTCTGTCTTTGGAGATTCAGAGCTAATTATAAAGTAAATAAAGAACCAATGTCAGACAAAACACCCTAGGCTTAGGGCATGCAGAAATGAAGTTTTGGATTTGGCTGAAAATTTTCTTGAAGCTTTCATCATTCAGTTCATTCCAAGAGATGGAAACAAACTGGAAGACTCTTTGGATGTGGCTGCTAGTACTTTTAGGCCTCCTATTAATCCAAAGCTGAGATATGAGGTTGAAATGAGGCATAGACCTTCTGTTCCTAATAATATTAAACACTGGTAAATTTTTGAAGATGATCAACAGATTAAAGAATTTTTTACTATGGTTGAATATTTTTAGGGCACAGAGATTGATCAGGATGAGGATGAAACAATAGAAGGTGCCGAAGTAAATGGTTTGAAAAATTCTATAGCTAATCAGAAATTTTTTCAATTGAAAGACAATATATTTCCAAGGGAACTTGTCCCTCTTGAAATACTTTTTAACTCCAATGATGTAGTTGTCAGATTAGAATAAATTCCACAGGAAGAGCACATTCAAGATCACAATATGGAACTCAAGAGGAGCCTAGGTTAGTCAAATTGTTCAAGGGAGTTCCACCTAATTTTAAGGAGATATATATTAAACTTTTCAAGGTCTATGTTGATGTCTTTGCATGGTCCTATGAGGATCTCAAAACATACGATGTAAATATTATTCAACACAAGATCCCCTTGAAAGAGGGAATTAAACCCTTTAACAGAAGCTTAGACAAATAAATCCTATGCTTCTACCATCAATTCAAAAAGAGGTCAAAAAGTTGCTCGATGCCAAAATAATAGTTCCACTCAGGTACTCCAATTGGGTAGCTAATTTAGTTCATGTAAGAAAGAAAAATGGAGAGATAAGGTTATGTGTGGACTTCAGAAATATCAACAGGGATTCCTTGAAAGATAATTATCCATTGTCTAAGATGGATCATTTGCTGCAGAAGGTAACAGGATCTTTTAGAATGTCAATGTTGGGTGGGTTCTCTAGGCATAACCAAGTGGTTGTGGATAACGAAGATCATAAGAAGAGGGCATTCACAACTCCTTGGGGAACCTTTATGTATGTTAGAATGCCTTTTGGGTTGATGAGCGCAGGTGCTACAATTCAGAGGGCAATGGACATTGCTTTTGCGGGAGATAAGTTTGTGGTGATATACTTGGATGACATCATTGTTTTCTCTAAGTCTAATGAAGAGCATTTGGACCATCTTAAAAATATTTTTGAGAAATGTAGAAGATTTAGGCTTTCCTTGAATCCTAAGAAGTCCATTTTTGCTCTGGAGGAGGGAAAACTGTTGGGGCACATTGTTTCTAGAGATGGAGTGAAGATAGATCTAGCAAGAGTGCAAGTTGTGCAAAAAAATACCACTGCCCAGAAGCAAAAAGGATATTCAGAAGTTTCTGGGTAAGATAAACTTCTTAAGGAGATTTGTGTCCAATTATGCAGAAATTGTAAAAGAAATTACTAATATGCTGAAGAAGGAGAATGAAGTGCATTGGACCAGGGAAGCCAGAGAGTCATTTTCTAGGATTAAAGAAGCATTGAAAGTTTCTCCAGTCCTAATTATCCCTGATTATCAAAATCCTTTCCAAGTTTTTTCATTTGCATCACCTAATTCAATAGTTGTTGTCTTGTTGCAAAAAAATGATGGAGAAAGGGAGCAACCAATGGCTTTCTTCAGCAAGATTCTCAGAGATGTTGAACTAAAGTATAATATTCTGGAAAAACAGGTATATGCTTTGGTAAAAGCCCTAAAGGCCTTCAGGACTTATGTGCTGCAGTCCCAGATCATTGCTTATGTACCAAACGCTGCAGTAAAAGATGTCTTAGTCCAGAGTGATATGGAAGGCAAAAGAAGAAAGTGGATAGGCAAGATACAAGAGTATAACTTGGACATAAAGGCCACAAAGCTGGTGAAAGGGAAAGGATTAGAAAAAATGTTGACAGAGTCAAACTTTCAGGCATTAGGAATCAACTTGTTGACACTTGTGAATGAAGAAATAATTGAAGAAGGTGAAGAAAAATTGGATCCAGGTATGAAGATTAAGTATAAGTTTTTATGTTCGGAATGGTATAAGCACATACTCCATTATTTTTTTTTTCTCTCTTGTCCTCAATATTTGGATAGAACAAAGTATAGATCATTAAAGATCAAAACCCAGCCATATGTGATAGTTGAGGGCAGATTGTATTGGAAGGATCCCTTAGGAATTTTGTTGTTATGTTTAACAAAGGGTGAATCTATAGAGACCATTAAGGAATATCATGAGACGTTATGTGGAAGACATTACAGTTGGAAGGCTACTTCACATAAAATCCTCCAGGCGGGGTTTTATTGGCCTACTCTATTTGGTGATACACAGAAATTTGTCAGAAAATGTCAAAAGTGTCAACTTTTTGTTGAGAAGAAAAGGCTAGCTCCCTTGCCTTTGATCCCAGTCTTTATAGAGGAGCCATTTAGACAATGGGGACTGGACTTTGTTGGAGAGATTAACCCACCCTCAAGTGGAAAGCATAAGTGCATTCTTACAGCTACTGATTATTTCACCAAGTGGGTAGAAGCTATACCTAATAAAGGGAAAATTATCAGGTGGTGATGAAGTTCTTAGAAGAGAATATTTTCAACAGATTTAGGTGTCCTGTCAAAAACATAATAGACAATGCTCAAGTCTTCAATTCAAGTAAGTTTCTTGATTTTTTTCAAAAGTATAATGTTATTTTATCCCATTCAAAAACTTATCATCCACAAGGAAATGGATTGGTTGAATCAACTAACAAAACTTTGATGAAGATCCTTAAGAAAACTATTGCAGAGAAATAGAAATACTGGGATTCTAAGTTAAAGTTTTCTCTATGCGCTGCTAGAGTGACTACAAGAAGGTCTACGTGAAAATCACCTTTTGAGTTGGTGTATGGAAATCAGGCTTTGTTTCCAAGTCAACTCGTGAAGCCTGTGATTGCAATGATTCAGGGGGCGAAAGAAGAACCCAATGCTTTGATAAGAAGAATGAATAAAGTAGTGAAGCTAAGTGAAAACAGGGACAAGGTAAGAAATAGCCTGATTATGTATCAACCAAAGATGAAAAGTATTTTTGACAGAAAATCCAAGGAGATTGACTTCAAAGTTGCAGACCTAGTATTAAGATGGGATACTAGAAGAGAAGATAAGGGTAAGCATGGGAATTTTGATCCTCTCTGGTATGGCCCTTTTAGAATTGTTGAAGCAAGGTCCAATAACACTTTTCTTCTTGAGAATTTGATGGTGAAACCTTACAGCTGCCTATTAACGGGAAGTACCTCAAGCATTACTTCCAGTTTTGAAGCATAAGCATCCTATCATTGTAGATACCAGAGTGAATTCAGTGTAAAAATTCCATAGAATTTGAATTGGTTAAGCAATATATGGCTCCATGCCCAAGGTGAAGCCACTAATCTGCAGTTCTTAGTGCTTCTGTGGAAAAAGCACTATCCACAGGTGGAGCCAAATGTTGTAGCGTCCATTGTTATTTAAGTTTTATTTTCAATTTTATTACAAAATGAAAGAAAAGTAAAAATACGAAAGAAAAACCAAATATTAATGGCTTTTCAAAGTGATAAACCCACGATAAGATCTAGGTTGTTCGATCAATAGGCCACAAATCTGACGAAAATCGCGTAGTTAACATTTCGGAGATCGGACACGATGGTGTATCAAATATAGTTTAATTCATTGAATTCTGAGCCAATCTCAGCTATCCATCGAAAGAGACGGGATCTTATAGATATCAGGTCAAATATCAGGTCGAAAAGTAACCAGGTTCCGTCTTCTAAATCGGACCCGATAAATCATCAAACGGCAGTTTATTTCCTATCGGGTCCGGATATCTGGTCGGCAAGTAATCGGGGTTTTGTCTTTACAATAGGACCCGATAAATCATTAACTAGCAACTTTTATTTCCTATTGGGTCCGCATGGGTGTCAAAGGGGCGTTGAAAAGGTGGATGTGACAGGTTTATGAACCAGAGTGTTAATTCTTTGAGTTCTGAAGGTTTTCCATATGTTAAAGGTAATGTAAGTTCAAGAGGCATGATCAAGCGATAGCTTGATAAGTACGGTGACATGCGCTGTGGGGAAGAAATAAGCACGAAGGTTAATTAAAGCTCAATCCCCTGCAGTTGATTGTGACATTAGCATGGTTGACCAAAATGTGTGGCCAGAAATTATTGGGGGGGTTCAACCTTGTTGAAAGCTCCCATACATTCTTTACCCCTATAGTGAGCTCCCAAAGCTTTTTGCCCCATGTCTCTTTCATCTATTAATTTCCCACATCACTCACCATACCCTGCCACTTCATCCACTACTCCATTAATGGTTGATAGAGCAACACAAAGGTACCTCAGCAGAACCACAGGCTCAAGCTACAAATTTGAACAGCGAACAGCGATTACTTTCTAATTTCCGTTACTTCCTATTATTTTATTTTCTTGAGAATGAGGTGTCTTTTACCCTCTATGTAATATTCTATAATAATTTTTACTTCAAAGTAGTTAGAGGATAGTTAGGTAGTTTGACAGTTTTTTTGATTACCAACTGTCTCATAACGTATAAAAAGAGGAAAGTTTACAGAGAAGGGGTTCGAACTTTGGAGAACCTGGATACTAGGCCATTGTATTCCTGATAAAACTATTGATCAATGAAAGAATCAGAAGTTTTCCATATATTTTTGGGTATGATTTTGTGACTTCTCTATTATGTGTCATCATATGTTTTCTTCCTTTAAGTATGGTAATGAAGTTGCGGGTCTTTATTTTCTTATGTAAATGATGTTAAAATCCCTTAAAAAAGCGCTCTTGTACTTGAAGTTCCTACCTCTACAATTCTTCTAAGTTATAGATAGTAGTTTCTATGTAAGACAACATATTATCTTTAACTTCCCCAAGTGTCACAGATAGTAGTTTATGTGTAAAATAGCATATTGTCTCTGACTTATTCAAGATTTCTTAATTTATCATTTATATTCAACAATAAAATGGAATTCTGATATTTTCATGTCACCTAAGTATTGAGGGTTAAAAACCAAGTCTCTCAGGTCCTTCATTTAAGAACACAACATACAATTAAGTGAGAACAAGTGACAATAACTATAAACATTAATGTCTTAAGCACAATTTCTACACAGCCAAGAAATTGGTTTCTTAAGGTACAACAAACCCCATTTCTCGGTTATATCTAGATAAAACCCTTACTTCTTGTGTCTCCCCTTGCAAGGATTTCAATAGTGGTTTATTAATGTTTTTCAGGAATATAAATTATGATTTGTTGTCTTCTCATGTTTTGACATTTCTAACCTTGTTTTCATTATGCAGAAAATGGGTGATCCTTCTGGAGCATGTTTCCTTATGTTGGTTCGGCATGACACTGGTAATCTATCTTTATTAATTTATTCAACTAGATGCCTATTAGTTTTCTTTGTATCCTCCAGTGTTATAGAGCATCTTCCATCGAATAGTAATAATTACACTCTCTGCTACACATCCCAGGGAAGATAATCTGTGTTCGACAGAAAGATGCCCTTCGGCACGTAACCAAAATTATTTGGAAGTTTATAACTATTTTCTAATCCATTATGTTGGTATATTTCCATAACAGGGTTGGCACTAATCTGGGTTCCATCATTTAAGGTAACTCCAGCACCTGTAGGCTCAAGGTTTTTCCTTTAAAGTTCCAACGATGGTAGAATGTTGTCTTCCATTGATTAACCTCTCCTACTCGTTCCCAGGTCGGTTTTCCCGTACAGTCTCTACTTATTGAAGGAGTGGTTAACACATAAAGAGATAATGGTTTTACTTTTCCTGTTCGGTATAATTCTCCCTCGTTAAGGGTCATTATTGGTTTCCTTTTGTTCCTTCGAGTCTGGCCACTGGCTGAGGAATTGGAATCGTTTATTGTTATCGAGTCTATTTTTATTTATTAAATGTGTACGTATATTTAAGAGAGGTTTGCATGTTCGAATACAGCTTAAATCAAGTCTTTCCTCTAGGAAGTATCGTTCGATTTATTTTCTTCAATGATATGTATTCTCATCTTTTTCCTTATTATGGTTATATAGATGTATTTCCTTATTCCATGTGTTATGAAATATTTGTTTATGTGCAAAGCTTATCATTTGACTGCAAATTTTCCTTCTATTTTCCAATTTCATTTAGATACTATATATAGTGGTGGCTTATGGATGAGCTTCTTATATATTTTGAATTCAATATGGAAATGGTTTTTTTTTGCTAATATGACTAAATTTACCATTTGCTTCCTTTAAATGTATACATGTAATGTATATCAATTCTCACAGACCCATTTATTTATGTTGATTATTAAATGTGAAAAGTTGTGTCTCCAGTATTTTATAAAATAGTCGAAGATTTTGTGTCTATGTATCTACTATGGAAATTCTTTGTCTAGATAGGTTCTATATCAAGGGTTTTTCAGCAATTTTGTGCAGAGTCTCTTTTTGTTTCAAATCTATATTCCAACCATCTATAGATTTGTATGCTACTAGTGCCAACGCTGGTAGTAAGATAATTTATCTGCCTTACGCTTAACTTTATATCAATCCTTGAATTATTTATTTTTATTTTTTTTAATCCTCGCCTTAACTACTTCCTACCTCCCTTCAGCTTCAGGAAATTTCGACAAAGACTACACCAGTTGAGTGTGTGGAAACTCTCCCTTGGCTTCTTTTCATATCCAATAATGTACTACCATCTATGGCATATTTTTCAATATTATTGATCTCTGTGAGATACTTGAGTGAAAAATGTTCTTATTCTAAGTAATTAATATCTGCCTTAAAGAACTTATAAAATTGTACCCACCATTAAATGTTTTCTTCTCATTTAATGTTATTCCATGGTTAATACTTTTTAAGTTCAACTTCTTTTTTCCCAAATCCCTCTTTGTTGGAATTATGACTAATGTGTTGTCCTTGATGGCAACCTACTTGATGCATTGTCTTTTGATGGCAACCTACTTGATGAAGATGTCAACATGATGTGTTTACATGTGATAGATAGTTTGATCAAAGGCATAACAATTCAGAGACAAAGAAATGATAAAGATAACTAATGTGTTGAAAAGCATATCATTTCAGAGATAGAGAAATGATAAAAATGAAGTTTAAAGATGCGCACTTAGGTTTGTTGTAGCAAAGTAGAGTATATGCGGGTTCTGTGAAACAAATTCATGTACACACGCGAGTATGAAGAAGCAAGGGCGCATATATTTTCCACACCATGGTATTGTAAATTCCAAGGGTCCTTACCATGGTATTTCCCTATGGTATTGAGCCCAGCAACGGATGTTTTGATCTCGTCTAAGAAAACCATCAGTCGAAGTATCGTTTTGACCTATGGTATTGGATAAAGGCTAAGCTATATAAGGAGATGAAGATCAAAATGGTAGGGTGTGCAAGTGATGAACATTTTATGAATGGTTAGATCTAAAGAAAATATGCATGTAATGGGCTATTAATGTTTTTCTTAATCTAAAACTAAGTATGCAACAAAAAATTTGATGATGAGTCAGATCCAATAGATCTAAGATGACAATCTTGATTATGACGTGAATTGATCTGTGTTGGTAATGTCTTGACGCATGACTTTTCTATGTATGTCGAGATCTAGGTATGTCTGAATTTTTGTGATACAACGAAGTTTTGTGCTAGTAAATGCAGATTTGTAGCTGTTTTATGACCTAAAAGGCATGTATAAACGTGGGTTTGATACCGGTAATTCATGTATATTTCCTTATCTATATACGGGTTTGTTTCCTAAAAAGCACGTATACACGCAGATATGCTTTAAGGAAAGCGTGTACAAAAACCAGGTTTTGATGAAAAGGATATTTGATCAATTTAATTAGTCTTGATGTGTTTTTTTTGTCTGTCAATGAAGGCTTGTTGATGATATGGGCTTAACACTAATGTTTAAAATATGAATTGGCATATTGAAGAATGTTGAAGATACTTTTTGTTTGTGATTGAAGTTCAGAGAAGGTTATGTGATTGTTTCAGCATGATGTAGTGTATTTGTGTGTAATTATTTCAGAGTGACAATGGTTCAGTTTTCAGAATTCATTGATTTAAGATCTATACGCAAGTATGCTTCATGGAAAGTGTGTACACACGTAGGTTTTCTACTATAAAGTAGCTTATATATTTTGATACATGGTTAATCAGGGTTTTTAGGAACAAAATCTAATTTTTGTGATGTGGAGTATGTTGATTGGTATTTTGGTTATAGTGATCTGACTATTCTGGTTGTTTAAGTTGATTGATTTGGGTTTCAATAGATTGGTTGAGTTTTGGTTGATTCAATTGATTCAGTGATTGGTTTAATTGAAATGGGTTAGAGATTGGTTGTTTCAGATGATGATTGAGTGATTTGTTGTAGAGATCAGTTTTAGTTTTGAAAATTGATTTTGGTCTTAAATGTCGGCAGTGGGTCCAATCTGAAAATTTGATGAAACATGCCCTACAATTTGTGGTGTGTTGTAGCGAGTGGATGTAGTATGAAAATTTATGAAACGTGGTCGCCGGAGGTGTTGAGGTTTGGAGCCTTCAGTGAGGGAGTTGAAGCTTCCTTCCAGTGGTAGCTGGTAAATTAGATCAGGGGGTTGGAGCTCCCTTCCGGTGGGTGTAGGTAAACGAGATCGTGGGGTTGGAGCTCCCTTCCAGTGGGTGCTAGAGAACGAGCGAAGTTTTTAGCCTTCTATAGGTGGGTGTATGTGTGCTAGTATGACTCTCCACCAATATAAGATTCTAAGATTTTTTTCTTTATACTAAAAAGAAGACAGAGACAACAACAACTGTGGTTTTTTCCTACATTAGGTTTCCACCTTAAATCTTGATGTTCATGTGTGTTGATTATGTGTGATGGTTTATTTTGTTATTACTTCACACGGTTACAATTTATATAATGTTGTATGAAGTTTTGACACACTGGCTTAAGATAAACAGAAGATGAATTAACTGAAAAATATGTTTTACTGGATATACATTAGTTGTATGAATAACAATTGCATACACATGCGGTCTACCTTCAATAAAGTCGCGTATAGAAATCAAGATATGAAATTGGAAAGGTTAATGGTTTGAAAATATTGATTCACTCCCCCCCGGGAATTTTTCCTAGCACTCTTACTGTACATTATTAGTTTGATTTGGTTGAGTATACCATTACTAGTAATTTAATGAATTAATTCTTCTCTGGCAAGAATCTAAGACGATGTTACTTTAATTAACCCTCAGAATGTACAGACTTAATGATCCCCCAAATTTGCAAATCCTATTGTCACTCTGTAATTCGAGATCAGAAATCGAGTTTGCCACAGTATCTTTCCTTGCGAGTTTTGATTCGCTTTTGGCGAGTCTCTTCCTTTCGTAATCTAGGGAAAGTTACGGACATTGATTGTATCAGTCATATATGGAAAATAACCATGGAAATCCCCCAAGCATCAAGTTATAATTTAATATCGTCTCCCATAATTTACAGATTAGTACTCCATTTGTAATTATGGTCAAACACCCATTGTTTATGGAAATGAATGATTCCTCTGTTTGCTTAGTGTATTCTTCTCTTCCCAATGGAAAATTATGTAAACTGGAGTTCACCAATTCGACTTGTGCACGCATTGGTATTCGGAATCCATTAGAAACTAAAAATAGTTCACCATACTAACAAACCAAGGTATGGTTTTCCAATAACAGTAAAAAATTTCCCTCTTACGTTGTTTCATCTACTCAAACTTGAATAGAATAAAAACATTCTCATGTATGCACTTACAAACAATTAAATATCCATATATTTATATTGTACCTATTCATTTTCTATCCACATGCAATTATGTTATGCAACTAGCTCACAAAATAGAAGAAAAGATAGATCAACGACTTCAAAATCAGCCTCTTTGAGGGGGCAACCTCCTTTACATTACACAAATGAGCAATTATTGGATGATACAAATGACAAGACCTTATTTCTATATATAGGAGTCTAAGGGGTCCCAATACAATCAAAGCCTACATAACAATAATATTATAGGGGCACGAAAATAACAATAATGTGCTTTTATGGGGTACAATAATAACAACATGGGGACTATATGGGCACAATAATATAATAAGGGGGTTTCACTTGTAACAATAAGGGGTTACATTAGTAGTATAGGGACCTAACATGCCCCTCTCCTTCAAAAGGTGTTGTCCTCAACGCTTGAGTAGTTTTGGATGCTTCTATATAAAATTATCATCCTCCCATGTGGAATCTTCAGCAGGTAAGTTCTTCCACTTGATGAGATACTCTGAAATTGATTG
>APFE031669940.1:395847-453809 GCA_000404065.3 Pinus taeda | reverse complement strand
TAAGAGTTTGAGAACTTGTTGTTGATGCTCGATGTGATATTCCACTGCTTGAACCTTAGAAGTTTCTTTTAAGGATGATGTGATGGACAGTGGATGCTATCCATAAAGTGCCATAAATTGGGTCATTTTTGTTGTAGAATGTAAGGAAATGTTATACCACCATTCAGCTAGAGGAAACCAATTGACCCATTATGTTTGTTTATCAGATACAAAGCAATGAAGATATCCTTCCAAACATTTTTTCATTATCTCAGTTTTCCCATCAGATTGAGGATGATAAGATGAGCTATGAGCTAACTGAGTACCCAGACAAGAAAATAATTCTATCCAAAAAATTCCAGTGAAAATGGGATCTCTGTCGCTTACAACAATCTTTGGGTTTCCATGTATCTTTTGAATTGTTTCCATAAATGCAGTAGCAACTGTACTGGATTTAAATGGATGAGATAATGCACAAAAGTGTGCATACTTGGTAAGTCTATCAACTACCACCATGATGACAATATTTCCTTCAGACTTGGGTAAACCTGTGATAAAATCCATTGAAACCTCCTCCCAACATTGACTTGGAATGGATAAATTTTGTAACAAACTTGGGGTCTTAATTGTCTCACATTTATTTTGTTGGCAAACCAAACATTTTGCCATAAACTTTTGAATATCAGATTTAAGGCCATCCCAAAAAAAAACTTTCTTAACCCTGTGGTAAGTTTTTAAAAATCCTGAGTGCCCTCCTAAGGAAGAGGTGTTCAATTCCAGAAGAATCTTTTGTTTGAGTTGGGAATTCTTACAGAGGTATAAGCTATATTTGTACAATAACGAATCATTTTTCCAGCTAAATGTATCAGATGTACTGGGATCTTGCTACAAATTTTGAATGAGTTCCCACACTTCTTCATCATTCTTCCATTCATCCCTTGATTCGTTTATCCAATCTGGTTGGATAATAGAAATGGCACACAACAATGCTTCCACATCCTCATCCTTTCTTGAGAGTGCATCTGCCACCACATTTTGCTTCCCTTTTTTGTAGATGATTTCAAAGTCATAACCCAACATCTTTGTGACCCACTTTTGTTGCTCTTCAGAGGATAATCTTTGTTCAAAAAGTATTTAAGGCTATCATGATCCGTTTTTACCTTGAAGTGTCTTCCCATTAGGTAGGGTCGCCATTTCTTAAGTGCATGGAGTATTGCCAACATTTCCTTCTCATAAATAGCTTTGTGTAAAAACTTTCCCTTGATTGGACGACTTTCAAAAGCAATGGGTCTTTCATCTTGCATTAGAACAGCACCAATTCCATTTCCTGAAGCATCACATTCCACAATAAAGGTTTTTGTGAAGTCCGGTGTAGCTAAGACCGATGCTTGGCACATTGCCTCTTTAAGATGTTCAAAGGCCTTCGTTGCTTCTAGAGTCCAAGAAAATGCATATTTCTTTAGTAATGTTGTTAGAGGTGATTCTATTCTCCCATAATTCTTAACAAACTTGTGATAATATCTTGTCAACCCGAGAAATCCTCACAGATGTTTTATGGATGTGGGAATTTTCCATTCCTTAATGCCTTTAATTTTTCTAGGGTCTACCTTAACACCTTCATGAGATATGATATGACCCAAATATTCCACCTCTTGTACTCCAAAGAAACATTTGGATATTTTTGCATATAATTGTTTCTCCCGAAATAGTTTGAGCACCCTATCAACATGTTGAACATGATCCTTCCAAGACTTGTTGTAGATTAGTATATCATTAAAAAATACTAACACAAATTTTCGAAGGAAGGGTTTGAAAATGGAATTCATCAAACCTTGAAATGTTGAAGGTGCATTGGAAAGGCCAAAAGGCATGACCAAAAATTCATAATGACCCTCATGAGTTCTAAATGTTGTTTTTGGAATGTCTTCAGTCTTCATTCTGATTTGATGATATTGTGAACGAAGATCCAACTTGGTGAAGTAAATTGCTCCATATAATTCATCCAATAATTCATCAATGAAAAGAATGGGAAATTTATCTTTAATTGTAAGCTTGTTGATCTCCTTATATTCCGGACACATGCACCATGATCCATCCTTCTTATGTACCAATACCACTGGAGCAGAGAAAGAACTTTGACTAGGTTGAATTATACCAACCTCTAGCATTTCTGAAACCATACGTTCAATTTCACTCTTTTGGGAATATGGGTATCTTTAAGGCCTGGTGTTTGGGGGAACACTTCCTGGAATCAAATGAATAGCATGATCATGATGACGAATAGGTGGGAGGCCTTTGAGAGTCTCAAATACCTTGGAATGATTGTCCAAAACTTTTTGTGAATCTAGAGAAATAGATGATTTCGATGTGGGAACCTCTGGTGAACCTAATTGTGCAATTACACCCCGTTGTTATTTCTTTAGAAGATTTGTCATAATATTAGAGTTGATTAAATTTCCTGGTTTCCTTGCAATACCCCTTAATTCAACTTCCTTTCCTTCCCAAAAAAAAATTCAAGAAAATTTATTGTACCCAAAGATTGTAGCCATTGGACTCATAGTAAAACATCAACACCACCCATTGGAATGGAAACCATTGAAATATTCATAACATGTTCTCCCATCAATAGCTTGATATTATGGCACTTTCCAAAGAAATTTATGGTTCCTCCATTTTCTACCATCATTTGACACTCTAGTGTTAGGTATAGGAAGAAATTCAATTCCTTGGTTATCTTACAATGAATAAAATTATGGGTACTACAAGAATAAATCAGTACTATTTATTTTTCCTTCTTGATATGTCCTTCTATCTTGAGAGTTTGAGGAGTAGTAATTCCTGCCAATGCATTACAAGATATGGTCAGATTCATTTCTTCTTTCTCTAGGGTTGGTTCTTGGTGTATATCCTCTTCTTTTGACGTTTCTTGTTCCTTTTCTTCCTCCTCTTCAAAATATATGTAAAATAATTTCTAATCAGCACACCTATGACCTTTAGTGTATTTTCTATCACAACTGTAAAAAAATCCTTTTTGCTATTTTTTCTTCCAATTGTTGTGGTGTCAACCTTGTTGTTTGTGGAAGGCTAGGGAAAGCAACACTTCCATCTTTATAGTTGTGAGTGGTAGGCTTCCTTGTTTCCATAATTTTTTTTTCAATTTTTCTTGTCAACCTAAATGCCTTCTCCAATGAATCAAGTTCCCAAAGGCGAACCTCATGTTGTATTTTATCCTTTAAAGTCCCTATGAACACATCAATTTTATGCTCCTCTGAAATATATTTTACCCTTATATTCATTTTTTGTAATTCCTCAATGTGCTCCACCATTGAACCCTTTTGTTTGAGAATTATCAATTGGCTAAAGAAGGTGTTGTTTTTTGTATCCTCATAATGTGCTATCATTTCCTCCATAAAAATTGACCAAGAGACAATTTGTTTATGATAGAAAATTTGTTGATACCATACAAATTGATTGGGTTCTAAATATAAAGTTGCAATGCATACCTTTTGTGTGTTTTGCACATTATGGAGATCGAAATATTACTCCATCTGTAGTATCCATGTTACGAGATCCTTGCCATCAAACTTCCTCATATCGAACTTTGGAACATGGTGGGTTTTGACTCCAACATTAGATTATATGGAATCATGATTAACGTTTATTTTGTTCTCATCATGAGTTTCCTCTACTACCTTTTCGCCATTAGGAAGTATTTCTTGAAGCAACTTTGCCAAACCTCCTTTCAAACCTTCCATATCTTTCTTCAAATATTCAATGTTTACTTCCACACCATCGATATTAGCTTCCACTCCATTCATCTTAGCTTCCACACCTTTCTTTAAACCATCCATCTTAGTTTCGGTTACCTTTAGTGAGAGTGAAATTTGTTGCAATTGGTCTCATAATTTTGATATATCATGTTGCATTTCTTCCTCTTCTTCATGAGTCATGGTAGAGATTTCTGGTTGCTTAGTAGGTGTTTCCATTTTCTTTCTTTGGGGCATCAATTAATGATAATTATGCTTCACTATTCCCTTTGAATTACTTCAAACTAATTTTTCAATCCAAACTTATGCAAAATTTTAAAAAGACTACACACCTTTTTTTTCTTTGTAGGAGCTCGATATTGAATATGTTGTATCTTTGTAATTTAGGGCCTCCAATGTCTAAAATTTCATCATGTGGTAGACCTATGAGTCCTTTGTCTAACCCCACAAGTCTTATCAATATTGGATTCTACAAGGACGAGTTATTACAAATATCCCACGATGGTCTGATTATAGACTAGCTCAGGAGAGCGTAATTGTACGAAGTTCCACGTATAATTGTTTCAACCTTCGGACCTCAAAACGATACATAGCTATAGTCCATCCTATTTATGTAATGTTTTACAAAATTTCAATATGATGCTCAGAGAGAAAGTTATGACGATTGTCCCCATGTCACCTGCTTGACATATAATTCGGGAGCATGCAAAAACTCTAACTTCCTTGGATCATATATCCGAACATATAGTGATAAAAGATCTAAAATTCAGACCCGAGGTTCAACAAGACTTCAGCGCAAATGGGTTTTAATTTCAGATTCTTAAACTTCGTAGAAAAAAAGTTATAGCGAAAATTCCACAATGACTTGTTTGAAGCAGTGAAACCCTAGAATCCAAAGCTCTTATATCAAATATTATGCAACTAGCTCAAAAAATAGAAGAAAAGATAGATCAACGACTTAAAAATTAGCATCTTTGACGGGGAAGCATCCTTTACATTACACAAATGAACAATTCTTGGATGATGCAAATGACAATACCTCCTTTCTATATATAGGAGTCTAAGGGGTCCCAATACAATCAGAGCCTACATAACAATAATATTGTAGGGGCACAACAAAAAAAATAGTGGGCTTCTATGGGGCACAATAATAACAACATGGGGACTATATGGGCACAATAATACAATAAGGGGGTTGCACTAATAACAATAAGCGGTTACACTTGTAGTATAGGGACCTAACAAATTCCACATAATTACACAGCCACTCCTCTTTTTCCATGCACAGTAATTTCGGAAACCAATACGATATAAATATATAAATCTACTAGAACAGATAACGAGTATTATCAATCCTACTTTCATGCTTAGAAAATAAACAATACGTTCAAAAAATTTCATATAACCAACAAATAATAATTCTACAGAATTTCTAACTGTATTTATAAACTGGAACTACAGTTGGGCGAACCACTTTCCTCCCAAACTTGAACTGAGTCCTCTAGTTCCCCTCGAGCTTAGATGTGCTTTCCAGAGAATCAATAACCTCTTATGGTTCCAGGTAATGTATTTTATACATTACTTCCCTAGAAGGTTTTTCCTTAGAGGCGTCCCACTTTTCAAGGGTCTGCCAACCCACTTGTCTAGGCTTTCTTTCTTTTGTTTTTTTTATTTTTTCTTCTTTTCTGAAAAAAGGTATTTCATGTTTTTTCTTTAAAGCACTCATTTCTCTCCCATGGTGCTTTATTCACCCTTACTCAGCGTTTTTCTACAACTGAGTGATTTAATAGAATTTGTCTCATGTCATATTAAATCGTATTAATCAACCCATAGGGATTTTTAGGATTTGTTTAAGGGGATATTGTCTTGATCTTATCCACCAATACTAGTTTCCGGATCTTGGCAAGAATCTCTTAACTCAAGTGTTTTTTTCCCAAGTAATTTCCAGATTTCCTTTTCATTAATAAAATTCATTTATTACATCATCAAACTTTATCGTTCATTTTAATTCAAACCATCATGGCTTCCTAGCCATCACATCTAAAAATAGTTCATTCTAAAACAGAAAAATATTACATAGAAACAGAGGGGTATTACATAAGAAATTATACTTTTAGCAATAAGAAAAGACAATTATTAAACAAAGAGGTAAAAAGAGGACAATGGGATAAGTTGAAGAATTCTCATAAGAACATGTAATTTTTTGGAATGCAACATAGTTGAATGATAAGGAATTTGTTGAAGAGATAGTTGATGCTATAAGAGATTTAGCTAATTCAAATAGATGGTAAGTAAATAAACTTAACAATTGAGGAAAGAAAAAGAACAAATCATAGAGTTACAAAATAAAATGAAGAATCAAGAAATTCTATTGGTTGAACAAAAACAACATAAGTTGAGTCAACTTATTGAAAATTTTGGAGAAGAAATTGTTATGATCGATAACCTCCATAGAAATGAGATGGTGTGCATTAATGAAGAAAAGTAAAACAAGTTAACTATTCTTCAAGAAAAATAGAGTTTACAGTTAAAGAACTCGTTGATAGTTATAAATAACAAGTTAGTTCTTTGGAAACACAAGTAGAGAAACTAAAGAAGTAGGATAGTTCAAAATTCTTTAAAATAGAGGTTGTTTCCATCAATTCCAAACTCTTTGATATGTAGGAAGTAATTTACGGTAAATTGATGATATAGAGCAACCACATAATAAGTTGATGAAATTTACCAATAAGATCCAGTGTTAGTTCAAAGAAAAAAATGGAGGCCCCGAGTTATTTTGACATGATGAAATTTGGCGAAAATAAAAAGAAAGACATGCCTAAGAATATTCCCAAGATATCAAAGGAAGAAAAAATCCATTCCATGTATCATTGGAAATGTGGTCCACAAATTGTTATTATTCTCTAGATATAATCAAAGAAGCCAAACAAAATTGCCTAGATCTTTGGGATAATGTTATGGAGGTGATTTGAGGAATGAAAAATGCCTCATGTTCAATTCCTGGGATGAAAAACTCCACTTCCAAAATGCATTGTTGTAAAACAACAAAGAGAGGTTTATATGAAGAAAATCACTTGGTTGGATATCTAATATAGTGGCATAATTAGGTAACTCATTTTCAATTGCAAAGAATCTTCAAAATCAATTACCACCTTTATTTTGAAATTTAGAAAAGAACATGTAAAGGTTTCCATGAAACTTTACTAGAGTGAACTGAATATGGAAATTCCACCTCTTATTCATGTGTTTTAATTAATTCTTTTGTATGGAAATCATACATCAATGAAAAGAAGGAGAATATAATTTTGAAGATCAAGACCTTTTGATGAATTTGTACTTGGATGGATAAATAGTTATATGATAACATTTTTGTGAGTTATACAAGTTACTTGTTTATTAAATCTTATGTGAAATTAATTTCCATAATCTTTTTTCATTTATCATGTTTAACACATAAAGATAATAGACAAATTGGATAAATTTCAAACTCATCTAAAGGGTCCTTTCTTTTGCTTGGAAATTAGCACCATCTTCTACTTTCAACTTCTACTAGAGCTTGTCTTAGAGGTTGGTATTATGGGAAATAAGGGTTTACTTTGAGCGAAGGTGATTTTTAAAAAAAAAAAATCAAGGGATACAGGGGAAATCACCCACCTAACCCTTAAATCATGGTTCCTACCTCTAATGTTTAACAACCCTGAAAAGGTAGAACACTGGGAACTAAATTGGCGTCAATGCCCTCCACATTTTTTGCCTCATACATGTGGTTGATAGGGATTGAAGACCTACTCTCGCCATCACCTTCACCCCATATTTTCATTGAAATATTAGTGAGAATTTCATATTTGATTGATCTGCCTTCATGTGAACTTCATTTTCCAACAATGTGTTTACTCTTGTCCCATCCAACTTAGAAATTAATGAAGGTGTTTGGTTTAAATGGCAACAAATACATATGGAAGGGCATTCCTCCATGTGCATGGTTTATAGATTTAATATCTATGATAAAGGGGAACAATTTGTGGAAATAGTTTTATTTTCCCCACCTAGCGTCTCATTTGATGACTTTTGAGCTCATTGGGAATACCTAAAAATCATCCTAGGGGCATAAGGGTCCATGATTTCTATGTTGTTGTTTTCTCAAGGAAAATAATAGATTTTATTCGTGCCCTACACTAGTGTGAAAGGGAAATCAAGTCAATAAAGTGGTCAACAATTCGACACTAGAGTGGGAGAAGGTCAATGAGCAACAAACTTGATCAATAATTTGACAAGGGACAAGCATACTTTGGAGGCAGGAAAGAACCTCGCTACTATCCAGGACTAGGAAAATGAGCCTTGAAAGATATTGATCATTCTATGAGGTAAGAAAATTAAACATTCAAACACTCTAAAAAATCTCTTTCTTTTGATGCCACACACTTAATCCAACCTTAATTGAATAATTTGATGCCTAGACTAATCCTACCTCAATTACAACCTCTATTGGCCCTTTTGTAGGAAAAATGACTAAAATAGATAACTAGGAAGAACTTGTTGAGGAATCCCTCAATGTTCCTTAATTAATATTTTCCTTATTTATGTTTTTAGAAATTTACAGCAATATAAGTAAACTATTATTATGAAAAAAATAGTATGTACATATGAACTATTCTCATATAAATTTATTCCGCGTACCAAAACAATTATTTTCTGAATTCAAGCTTTTGTGATCCATATTACATTATGATCCATATAAACAAGATTATACATGATTATGATGAAAATTTATATAAACCTAATCCAAGTATCAGCCAGTTAAAAACCTGCTTATTTACAACATTAGGAATATTAATGTTGATGCATGAGCATCCTGGGACAATAAGTTATCGTGTGTTTGTTTAATCCATGGATACATGCAAGAGCCTTAGCACTTTAGTTTGAATTTCAATATATGAATAGTTTGATTTTCCTTAGGCATTCATTTTTAAAGCTTTATGCATGGATTTTCTCAAATTGTTTCAATGCTTCGACAAGCATTTTTGTTATGATGAAGCGCATTCCTAGAAATATCAAAATGATGTCAGGGGAAGGAGATCCATTGTTATGTGATCAAACGTGAGCAAGAGTCTAATGTTTTCGTATGATGTTGTCATGTGTAGTTCATTGATAGACATTTATACAAATTGTGGCCATGTAGGAGTTTCTCGCAATGTGTTCAATAAATTGTCTCATAGGAATGTTTTCTCATGGAATGCAACATTCCACATTTTTTTTAGTTTGCAGATGGCCAATTTTGATTATCATGGATATAGCCAGGGAGAATTTTAAGCCATTTTTTAGTGTCATATATACAAGCAAGGAGAATTTCAAGTAGCAATTACAAAAGATGGGATTATGGGCTCTAAATCTAGCAGGAGCTAGATTTATAATCATTGGGATTTGGCAGGCCTACTCAATAGCCAAAATCTATCTGAACAGGTCATATTCTTCATCTTCCTCAAGACAATTGTCTTCTTCAGGTCTATACATAAAAATGCCCTTTTACACTGGGAAGTTTTTATTCATTGCACACCTTGCATTACTCTATATTCTGAATGTAGTCTTATTATCTTACAATGGCCTAAATAATGGAGACCATCTAGGGGTTGTTATGGGGTTGATTCCACAAGGAACCTAGTTTTTTCAAATGGGTATTTCATTATTACATGGATGTTTTCTCAAGGTATGAAAAGTGTCTTGCCATTGGTTGGAGGAAGGCAATTGGCATCAGGCAAAGGAAGAAAATATTGTCAGGATTTGGAGTTTGTGAGCATCGCAAAGGAAAAAATTGAGCATCGGGTGGCAATGGGCCCAAGCCTTGGCAAATGAGACCATTGGGTTTTATTTTTATACTCTTACAGGGTTCAAGTTTGATATCAGGTAAGGGATTGATTTGAAATTCATCGGGTTGGGGCCAAATTGGCTTGAAAAACATTGGGAATCAACAAATTTCAATTTTCAAGCCAAAAAATGTGTCAAATGCGGTGACCAAGACTGTAGAAACCAAAAATCCATTCATATAAAAGAGGCTATGACAAAAAATAATATACAAGTTCAAAATTACCTCCATCTCTCATCTTGGTGACCTCCTAGGGCTCGTGAAATGTGAATCTTCTTCCCCTCGAGAATGTGAATCGTCTTCTTTTTTGAGGGTTTTATGGCTTAGATTTGGCTCGATGGCACGTTGAACAAGGTTTAATGGCTCAGGTTTGGCCTGATGGCATCATGATCAAGGTTTATGGCATGCGTCCTGTGGAGGAGACCTATGGAGAACACAGTCGGGTGTTGATCATGGTTTATGGTGTGGCTCATAGAGAATACTCAAGTGAATGAAATAATATATAGGTCAAATACTGAGGCTAATATATAAGCGAATGAAATAGCATATGGGTCGGCTTTGAAATAATATTATGGTTGTGGTCGAGTGTTATATTATGTAGGTGGTGGGTGTTATATATATATATATATATATATATGAGAACAAAGATCGTACTCTACAGTAATCTTTCAGAACACTCGGTACACGAAGACATTCATTGAGGATAAGAAATATATATATATTAAATAGTGCCATAAAAGACTGATATATATATTGAATAGTGCATAAAAGAACTGATATGAGATGAGATTGTTACAAATGAGGGCCTACTTATGCACCTAGGCAGGTACCCCTTCACAGATTGTCATGTCCTTAGAGACATGTCCCTTCAATACTAATTACTAGTTAATTAATTATTATTTATGACTTTACTATTTATAATAATTATTTGTATTATAATTTTTTTATATATATTTTATTTATAACATTGCCTTCCTCTTCATAAAGTATTTTCCTCAAAGCTTTCTTCTAACAATGTGTATCATATGTTCTTTGTCTTTGTACTTTATTTGCATCTTTTGGAATTCTTCAATATGTCATCTTCTGATTGATACAAGATGCTAAATTCCTCTAAGTGATAAACAAAATAGTCGAACTGAGAAGGGATTTGACCATCCTAAATCAATATTTTGTGGAATCTTGTGGTTGTTTGAAACTTGTGATAAATCGTTTTAATAGGATTGGACTTTGCAAACTTCAATATTTTTGGAACATAAGTTTGTTGTTTATGTTCTGAGTCATACAAATTTTTAGATTGATTGAGATATTTGTTCTTGCGATTTAGATGTAGATAAGTAGTTATTTTGGTTTGTCTTTCCCTTATCTTGTGTGGGGAAATATTATGATTTACTTCAAGTCCATATGCTGTTGATTTGTTTATAGAATCTTCACTTGGAATTTTCGTCGTCTAAACTGCAATATATGAGTGTTTTTTTTCCTCAATTGGCTTGTATTCTTCTTGAATTGTGATATTCATTGGATCAGTATTCATTCCTTTTTCTTTAAACTTCTATTTCTACATATGATGATTTCGATGCTTCCTTCTCAATAAGTTGGTGTACCTTTTTTTCCATCAACTTCTTGTCTTTCTTAAGCTTCTTAATTTGTGTTAGTAATTTTTCACTATGATCTTTAAGCCGAGAATCTTTTTATTTTTTGTTAGCAATTATTTTATCAACTTCTCTTTGCATATTTTGTAATAGATTTTTACCTTCCTGAAAAAATTACTTTTGAAATAGCTTGTATGTCTTTTGGTGTTACTCAATTTGGATTCAATGTGACATATTGTAATGTTATTTATTTATTTTTGTATGAAAATGTCAGAAACTTCTTATTCTTATTTACGATGATGGACCCTATAG
Organism: Pinus taeda; assembly: GCA_000404065.3. Taxonomy (NCBI): domain Eukaryota; kingdom Viridiplantae; phylum Streptophyta; class Pinopsida; order Pinales; family Pinaceae; genus Pinus; species Pinus taeda. The sequence continues at coordinate 442,302 of APFE031669940.1, read as the reverse complement.
TTTCCATTGAGGGTAAACCCAAAATAATGTCACCTGGATCGTTCCATAGGGATTGAACTGAGTTGTGATATAAATGTATAATCCCAAATGTTTAATTGTAAATTGGTTATATCATATTTTTGTTGTCAAAACAATCAATTTTTTTTATTATCTTTGACTCGGGAATCACTAGTTGGTTTGCAATTTTAGTTTTTATACAATTTTTATTTTCGATAAGTGAGATAGCAATAGTAACATATTTTCCTGCAATAGACCCTTTAATTATAAATAGCACCGAATCATAATTAACTGAAGTTTCAGAAAATCTTCCTTCCTTGATTTCTAAATTAGACTTCATTTTTTCTTCAAAAATAGACTTCTTGTGCGTTCATCGATAAGCTTAGAGTTAAATAATAACCATTTTAAATTTTATAATAATAAAAAAAAATGTTTCTCCTAGAATACTAAATATAACTTCTTTAATAATTTATACTTGCACCTTCTTAAAATATATATATAATATATATATAATAATAATCTTATTGAAATTAGTTTCTCTCAAAAAAATAATTAAATTTACCAGGGCTTTAATTCGTTCCTTTTAGCAAATATCGGTCTTTGAATTTTGATTGTTAACGTTAATCTAAATTTTAATAGTAATAGTAATCACTGATTGTAATGGTCACATCGTTCTGCAATGGAATTAATTTTGGACCTAAGAACCCCTTACTAACAATATTTCATTTGAAACGAGATTCAATAATTTTTTCTTTAATACAGAAAATTTATGACATACGTCTCAGGTATCTTGTGACTTCGGTGTGAGGTAGTAAAATGGAAATTCATGCACTATGGTTTTCTGATGACTGCGCTCGTAATATGTGGTTGGAACGGTGGTGGCGATGGCTGCGGTGGACAAGATCGAGTAGTTAAGCGCTGGCAAACAGTGTGATGAAGCGATTAGTGGAGGCACCTGATGGCGTGGCGTCATGCTACAGGTGGAACGAGCATCGGTTTGAGGTTTTGGTTGTATAGCGGTGGAAACTCTGGTGGAGGTAGTAAGTCAAGGGTGTCGACTACGCAATGAAAGATATGTGGTGGTTGGATAGTTGTAGAAACTGGTGGAAGGTATCTTGAGAAGCAGTCGGCAGAGAAGTGGCTGCAGTTCAGAATGGGGTTCTGGTGGTGGCAGCGTGGACAAGTAGAGAATGGATGGGCGCTGGCGGAAGCAGCGTGAGCGGGTTGTGGTTGGTGACTGTCACGGATGGCAGAGACAGACGGATGGAAGATCCCGGCAATGGCCACTGTGTTGGAATATAGCGGGTTGTGACTGTTGAATATAGCGAAAAACTTCCATTTTTTTTGTGTATTGTTTTTAAAATTTTATTTATTTTTTTATCACACTCTTTTCTTTTTTTAAGTTATTAAATAATCTTTTTAATATATAGATATATATATAATGAATCTTCACTCTCTCTTTTTCCTAATTTTTTCTTAATTTTTTTTTTATAATAATGGGTTCTTTTATAATTTTTTAAATATAATAATATTTTAATATATTATTTGGTTTTTCTTCTTTTTTTTATTTTCTTTTTATATAACCTTTTCTTTTTAATATTTTTTACTTTTTATTTTATCTCAATATGTATTTTTTTCTTTATTTTTTTAAATAGCCAAGGGTTTAGCTATAAAATTGGAGAACCTCCAAAAGTTTGTATAGTGAAACGCTTCAATCACAATGCCAATGAATTTGATAACAATTTTGATGGTCAAAGGCCGAATTAAACTGGATCTATGCAGTAGTTGAATAGCCAAAATATCGAAGAGCTTTCATGCCAATGTTACGAATAAAGTTCGTACTCTGTAATAATCTTTAGAGCACTTGGTACACGAAGAAATCCATTGAGGATAAGAAATATACATATTGAATACTGTATAAAAGAACTGATATGAGATGAGATTGTTACAATGAGGGTCTGCTTATATACCTAGGCAAGTACCCATTCACATGCAGTCATGTCCTTAGAGACATGCCTCTTCAAATCCAAAAAGCTTTGGAACATCCCTTTGCTTTCATGTTAGGATATTTGGATTGGAAGAATCAAAAAACAAAACCAGGATAGACTTGTTCATCTTAACCATATCAGTGCACAAATTTTAGCAATATAGGTTCTTCTTCCTGAAGAGGATTAGGGATCTAGTCCCAGGGTGATTTCAACATGATCCATTGATCAATCCAAGCCTTGGGCTTACTTTGACGGGCTGGCTCAAAATGGCAGGTGTGGTGATGGTGTAGTACTTTATCTCAACAATTCCTACTATTTCAAGATGATGTCAAGATTGGGTCTTGACATAAATAATTTTGCTAAACTTTACAGTTTAAAGTTACTTTTCTATTTGCATTATAAAAATATTGTTGGTAGCTACAGGTCCTTGGGGACTCCAAACTAATTATAGATTGGTTCAGCCATATTTCTACATATCACTCATTTCTTGTCAACACATTTACATGGAAAGGAATTCACTTTCCGATCAACTTTCCAAGGATGGTGTGCAACATGACCATGGTACTTGGTTGATTATAGAACATAATGGAATAAGGCATTATCAATATTATCATAGTCCTTTTATTGACCATCTACAAGAGAATGATGATATATAATGACTTTTTTTATACTAAAGGGATATGAACAGATACAACTGATGGATTTATGATATCGGGATTTTTGTACAGAACTTCATTATTACTATAGGATTTTGTTGTATATATTTAGTTATGAGATGGACTAGTTACATCATATTTATGTTATAATTCTGGACATTATATGCTCTAACTATTTCAAATGATTGTTGAGTTATTGCAACAATCAACATTTAGATATGCTTCACAACATCTACAACATGTAATTTTCACTATTTATTAATGGAAATTACGACTTTTCCTTGGGGAAAAAATATTATATAAAATTATATATATAGATAACATTTAAACCATCTATTGTAATTTTTTTCATATATGAAACATTTGACATTTATTTATTTGTTAATATATTATATATTATATAGATTTTTTCATTTTATTAAGATAATGTATGACCTATGGGCAAGGCGTAGACACTAGTTAGTGAATGGATGTAGCCTAGAGAGGAGATACGCCTCTAGAGAGCATGAATTAAACACACGCTTAACAATTCAAGATCAACTATGGAAGTGAGAGAAACCTCACAACATCTTTGAAAACAAATTTAGCAACTATTAGTTTTTTTAATAGTAGTAGTTTTGGAATGGGAATTATTGATTTCCCATCTTTGACATCACCCAGCGATGGAGGATAAAGAACTATTGAGATAGATGACAACTATTAAACATTGGAAAATGAAACAAAGCCTCCACATTATAAATATCATTGAGTTACCAACTCATTAACTACTCAACATTGTAGGTTTTAACCCCGTACAGAAATTACTTGCATATGAATTCTAAAAACATAAAATAAACAATGGTGAGAGCATAACACATAAAACAAATATACACAGAGATCTTCCCCTCGATCCCAAAACTAGGACTACCAGATTAATTTTTCATTATGTTCCTTTCAATGTTACAATACATATATATACATGCTGAAGCATCCATAAACCCCAATCCATTAACCATGGATTAGAAAATAATTGTAGTTCCATTGACTGGATCTACAAAATACCATGGACTGAAAACCATCGCGCCCAAAACCATGTGTGAAATCCATGCACAAAATCATAGGTAGGTCAGACCACCTAATATAGGGTCCAAAAAAAAATTTCATGAGGCGTTGTCGCCCCCCATCCCGTGACCCCCCTACTACACCCAGTGCAACGAAGGGGTCACTCCACCCCCCCTCTATCCCCCCGACTTAACTACTGGGGCTAGTCATGGAAAGAATTTAACACAACCCAACATTCTCCCACTTGTTGTTTTCTTTCCACAGGAGAGCTTAGTCATTAATCTGTCCCTGCAATGCCCATTGTTTCTCTACACCAAGAGAACTTCTCAGTGCTCATAGACTTTGTCAATGCATCTGCAGTATTCTTCAAAGTGTCCACCTTTACCAGCAACACCTTTTTGTCTTCTACCATATCCCTCACAAAGTGATATTGAACATCAATGTGCTTTGTCTTTGGATGATAAGCAGGGTTCTTCGCCAAGAAAATTTCACTTTGGTTGTCACAATCTATCCTTATAGCTCATAGTACTCACCTCATACTTGAACACAAAATCTGCAACCAAACTGCTTCCTTGCTTGCATGAGTGGTTGCCATGTATTCTGCCTTTGTAGTTGACAGCGCCACTACAGATTTTCTCTTACTCATCCAACTGACTACACCTCCAAATAGGTTAAAAACATACCCACTTATAGATCTTCTCTAATCCAGATCTCCAGCCCAGTCTGCATCAACAAAGACACAGATGTCCAAAACTTTGTCCAATCCTAGTCTTCCTTGGTAGCACAAACCATAATCACTAGTGCCACACAAATACCTGAAAACCCGATTCACTGTTGTCCAATGCTCCTTCCCTGGTTTTGACATAAACCTGCTCAATACTCCCACCGCATGTGCAATGTCTGGTCTAGTATGGACCATTACATACATCAGACTACCAACTGCACTTGCATATGGAACACGGGACATGTCCTCTTCCTCTTCTTGTGTCTTGGGACATTGTTCAGCAGATAAGTTTACAACTACGGGAATAGGAACCTTCATCGGTTTACTATCCTGCATATTAAACCTCTGCAATATTGTCTCGACATACTTCCTTTGGTTAACCAGAGCTTCCTCTTTGCCTGATGTCGTTTAATTTCCATGCCTAAAATATAGTTTGTAGCATCAAGATATTTCATGTCAAATTTGGAGGACAATTGGGTCTTCAAATCCTGGATAATTTCTTTGTCATTTCCAACCAGAAATATATCATCCACATACAAGACTAGATAAATAACACGGTCACCAATTAATTTAAAATATATGTAGTATTATGTGTTTCTTCTAGTGAAGCCAAGTCCCCGTATAAATGTATCAAATTTCTAATACCATATCCTTGGTGACTGTTTTAACCCATACATAGACTTTTTTAAATTGCATACCAGTTTTTTCTTACCCTTCACAACAAAGCTTTCAAGTTGCTTCATGTAGATCTCTTCTTCCAGATCCCCATGAAGAAATGTTGTCTTCGCGTCCATCTGTTCTACCTCAAAATAAAAATAAGCAGCAATAGATAAAAGTAATCTAATAGAATCTACCTTGACAACATGAGAAAAAATATCACCAAAATCAATTCCAAACACTTGGGAATAACCTTTTGCTACCAACCGATCTTTGTATTTCTCCACCTTTCCCTCTGCATTCATCTTCTTCTTGAACACCCATTTGCTTCCAATGGGTTTCCTTCCAGCTGGCAACTCCACCAAATCCCAAGCCTCATTTTTGTGCAAAGGTGTCATTTCATCAACCATGGCCTCTTTCTAGATTTTTCCATCCTCTGAATCTACTGCTTCCTTCATAATTCTAGGATCATCATCAGTAATAGATAGAAAAATTTGAACAGAAAGAAGATGGACTATACATTTATGTCTGCCTTCTTTCTCGAATTGATCTTCTCACAATCGGAGTTTGTGACTCTTCATCTTTTGATTCCTCTTTTGCTGTAAAGTCTAATTCTGCGTCCTTTAGCTCAAACTCTATCTTCTCAAGTTCCTTTGGTAGGACTTCATGTTTAATAACATATTTCACCTCTCTAAACACCACATCTCGATTGTACACAACCTTCCTTATTACTGGGTTCCAAAGCTTATAACCTTTTAAACCATCCTTATACCCAGTAAAGATGAAATTTTCAGATTTACTATCCAACTTTGTTATTTTCTCCTTTGGAACATGTACATATGCATCACATCCAAATAACCTCAGATGTGAAAGAAAAGGTTTCTTACCAGTCCATACCTCTTATGGAGTCTTATCCTCCAATGTTGATGAAGGTGATATGTTGACCAGGTAACATGCAATCTCCACTACCTTTGCCCAAAAGTCTTGTCCTAACCCGGCACCACTAAGCATGCTTCTTTCCATTTCCATTAACGCCTTTTTCATTTGTTATGAAACTCCACTTTTCTCAGGTGTGTATGGAGTATTCTTATGTCATGTTATACCACACTTCTTACAGAAATCTTCAAATTTATTCTTACAAAACTCTCCACTGGTATCTGTCCTCAGCACCTTTATCTTATTCTTTGCCTGGTTTTCCACTAGAGCCTTAAATCCTTTAAACCTGTCAAAGACTTCATATTTCTTCTCGAGGAAATATATACATGTATTCCTTTGAGAAGTCATCTATAAATGATACATAGTACATAGACTTACCTAGTGATGGAACCGACACAGGTCCAAACACATCACTATGCACAAGCTCTAATATGTGTTTCGCCCTCTTACCACCAAAGGGGAAACTCACCCGATTTTTCTTCCCATATACACAATTTTCACAGAAATAAAAATCCAAAGAGTTATTAAACATACCTTCTATCATACATTTACCATGAAGTATTCGAATGCCCTTCTCTCCAATATGTCCAAGCCTTTGATGCCATAACATGGTCTTTTCTCCAGAGACCACTAGATTTTCTGCTCCACTTTCAGGAACCATAGAACTGTTGCACCCATCAATAACAGTGGTACCTTCTAGCTCGTACAAAATTCCAATCCAAACTCCCCGCATCAATACTAGTGCTCCCTGAACCATCTTGTAGGTATCTTTCTCGAACATTGTTATTACACCTAACTCATCCAGCTTGCTTACAGAAATCAGATTTCTAGCTAATGCAGGAATATGCAAAACACCCAGAAGTGTTCTAATCCTTCCACCTTGCAACTTAAACTTAACTTTTCCACGACCAATGATTCTAGCCTTCCTGTCATCCCCTAAGAGGACATCACGACCATCATATTTCTCATACTCGCGGAACAACTCTCTATGGGGAGTGAAGTGAAAGGATGCACCTGAGTCAATCAACCATGTCTCATGATCTACATGCGTACTTGAAGAAGAAGTCAAGTACACATCCCCACCTTCATCTGAGGTGGTTTTTGCCTTTGCAGAAGGATCATCGTCAAATCCCTTTCCTTTCTCAGGAGCTTTAGATTTGGAGTCCCTTTTGTAGTGCCCTTCCTTTCCACATTTCCAGCACACCTTTACAGGTTTTCCTGGAGATTTATATCTCCCTCTAGATTTAGATCTCCCACTCGACGACTTATTTTTATTTTTGTTCCAAGACTGTCCTCGTACAAACAAGGCATCACCATTCTGGCTCTCCATATTTTTCCATCTCATCTCCTCCGTCAACAAGGATGAGACTAACTCATCAAACTGTAAGGCAGTTGCATTGCTACCTATTGCAACAACCAGAATATCCCACGAATCTGGTAGAGAACACAACAAACTGATGCACTTATCTTCATTTGAAATTTTAATATCAACAGATAATAACTGGCTCACCACATGTTAAATGCATTCATATGCTCTGTCACTAAGTCTCCATCTTTCATCCTCAAGTTACACAACCTTTTCCATAGGAACAATCTATTCACCAGAGACTTAGATTGGTATAAATTCCCTAACTTGTCCCACAAATCCTTCATTGTAGCTTCCCTTGATACATTTAGCAATACTAAATCTAAGACACACAATTGTATTGTGCCTTTTACCTTTGATCCAACTTCTTCCAATCTTCATCAGACATTGTCGTTGGTTTAGTACCCAGATCTATTGTGATCCACTGATATTTATCCACCAACAGATCCTCCATCTTGAGTTTCCACAACTCAAAACTCTGACCATTAAATTTCTCGATCTTTATCTTTCCACTGCTCACCATATTCTTTCACGACAAGAATCAATCCCACAGATCTCCCACTGAATAGGGTCTACCGCAGGCCCTAGAAAAACCCCTCATTAGCAAAGGCATCCCCTTGAAGCCAAAATAGCTCTCATACCAAATGTAGGTTTTAACCCCGTACAGAAATTACCTGCATATAAATTCTAAAAACGGAAAATAAACAATGGTTAGAGCATAACACATAAAACAAATATACACATATATTTTCCCCTGGATCCCAAAACCAGGACTACCAGATTAATTTTTCATTATGTTCCTTTCAATGTTACAATACATATATATACATGCAGAAGCATCCATAAACCCCAATCCATTAACCCTGGATTAGAACATAATTGTAGTTTCCTTGACCATATCTACAAAATACCATGGACCGAAAACCATCGCGCCCAAAACCATGTGTGAAATCCATACGCAAAACCATAGGTAGGTTCGCCCACCTAATATAGGGTCCACAAAAAATATTCCCGAGGTGCTGCTCCGGACCCCATAGAGGGGGGCTACCACCCCCCTCAAACCCCCCGCGGGGGGTGTCGCCCCCACTACCCCCGATGCGGTCGGTGCATAAGGGTGTCTCGGACCCCCGCCCCCCCTCCCACTCCCCTGCCCTCCCGGCTAACTACTAGGGCTAGTCGTGGAAATCATATAACGCAACCCAACAAACACTAATAACTATTTATATAGAAACCATTAAATACTTACGATAGCTAAATAGACCACAAATGTAGATTAACACAGTAAAATACTTGACATGAAAGGAAAAAATATTCATTAAGAAATGAAATATCCTGGATACACAAAGAGAAAACCAACATCCAGTTAGCTTCACCGTCTAGGATTTTATTATGCAACAACGGGTAGGTTTCTCTCTAATTCAACTCTATGCTTCTTAGTGAAATCTAGGCATCATTTGACTTCCCTCCTCAGCCAAATAACCCCTTCTCCTACTCAAACATTCATCATATAGGATGGATTCTTAATTGGGGTGATAGTTTGAAGGTCAAACTTTCCCAAATGAATCGTTGTCTTCACATTATATATTGTGCTTTCCTTATGTTTTTTTTTTCAATTGAATGTTGGAGTTTTGGTCATCAATCATGGTGACATGGAGCCTTGCATGCCAACAAGTTAGTCACTTTTTTTTTTCCATAGCCTCATACCTTGTCAATCTTGATCATCGTATAACAAAATATTTTATCCTATTCCCTATATTATTATGAGTTTATTTAGTTTTATATTATTGGTAAAGAAAAAGAGGATAATTAAATTACTAGGTTTATAGTTCCTAGTTCATAAAAAATTAATTATTTACAATTAGATATATTTAGTTACATATGAATTTAAATATAAATAGATATATCTAACAAATTCTCTTAATTAATTAATGAAGTAACTGAAATTTCCCTAACTCTTGGACCAGTCAAATATAGTTGTTGCCTAGTCAATTGTACCCATCTCCTTTGGTCAATAGTAGATGTTTCTTTCTAGTCGTTTGAATGATCAGACTCTCTATTTAACTTGTTGCATGGATCTGGTTCTTCATCTTGTCCTAATGATGAACCACACTTGCTAGTTCGAAACGCGTCGACAAATGAATTTTAATGTGATTATCGTCGAAAACCTAACTCAACAATGTTATATATTCTTTTTAATTTTTTGAAAAACACTTCTATATAAAAATATATTTATATTAAAAACTCAAAAAAGGAAAAGGAAGGGTACATATAGAGGATATTATATATAGAGGTACATATAACTAATATTTAATTTTGTTAATAAGGTTGATATGTGTTTAATTTGATTTGAGTTATTAATGGGAATCAATTTTTAATTGATGGATATATTCCATGAAGGAAGACTGGGATAAGAGGCTAAAAAAATTATTGTTTTCAAATCTCATCATAGCTAGTCTTTAATTCCATTTCAATCATGTGTTGGTGTTTCGCTATTATGAGAATGGAGAAATTTAGGATTCAAGGCAAGTCATGTGATGATGATTAGTATGTTAATTTTTTTTGGAATTCTTTATGTGAGTCATATTTGAATCTCGGAAATCTCCCATACCATCAACGCATGCATCGACTATAACCATGTCAAATTTCAATGCATACAAGCACAAACTAAAAAAATTTCAATGTTGGCTCCATTCAAAACACTTGACTTTGTGCAAGGTCAATTAATGAAAAGCATAATTTCAACTGGTTTCTAAATGTTAGATGAATTTAACATTTACCTTACCCTAAGAGCATCTATATAATTGAACTTGTGACCTCTCAATAACAAATTAAGGTGCTTTGAAAATGGATACTTGGCCAATCAAGCGCCTAACCCTCAATAAGGCTAAATACATACCTCAATGAGATTCTCTTGGTTTCAAGAAAAAGATATTATATAATAAACAAGGCCAACCATGTGAAGGTATAAGTTCATATGTCCCCTCCCCCCCTCGAGATCACTCTCAATTCCCTAATACCTAATTTATCTATTGTAATTTGAAAGCAACAAAGTAAGAATCGAGCATATCTACAAATTTCTAAGAAGACAAAAAATTAAGGCAAATGAAAGAGGAAAAATCAATTAAAAACATATAAACATACACCTTGTACATTTCAAAACTTTAATAGCATTAATATTATTCTTCACCCAAGTCAACATATGTATCATATGGTTCATAACTGATGTTGAAAGGATTAGCCAAACTAGCATCAACATCAATGTAGACATTTCCAATCATATCATCGTCATTATTATCATCAGGAACATTGTCTCTGACGCTTAGTTTGACTTATTCAAGTTCTTCATGTTACTGTATGTTGTTGATATCACCTTCATCCAAGTTATTGTTTCTATTAACATCTTGAACTTCCTGGACATCTTCATCTGACACATGAAGTAATTTCTCCTCTACATCATTTTCTTCTGCTACATTGTACTCTGTCGACCTTCCTCGTATATCATATCTAACAACATATGATCAAACCCCTTTACCTAGAACACCTTAGTAAAAGACGTGTTTGCATTGGCTTGCAAGAACATAATGATCCATTCCTAGCTCAAATGACCTTGTATTAACCATAGTAAATTTGCTATCATGTTGAATAATAATTCTTTCAGGATCACATTCATTCATTTGTAGCATGTACCATTTGACATTGAAAAGAACCAATTTGAAGGAATTAAAGTCACTCTCAAGTATGTCATCCAAATACCCATAGTATTGAATTTCCTAGACTTGTGGACATGTGTCATGTCTATAGGAAACATTAGTGACCTAAAAGGCTACAATTATCCCATAATCAGAATTTGTTCTCTTCTCATCCAATTTTTGGATGCAAAATTTATGGCCATTGTACCTCATAGCCTTGTGGTATTTCAACTGCAATATGCCAAACATAATAAAAAGGCATTGTTAATTAATAAACATATTTATATAAACAGGAAAGTATATGAAAAAACACACACACATGAATTCACATTAATAGTTCATAAAATAACTTAATAAAATATTGCAAGGTGAAAATGCATGCTTGTGTTTTTATCTTTCAAACCATTTATTAAATCAATTTCCCTCCATGTCAAGTTGGTATATCCTTTATGATGATCTTATATAACCAATGTAGACACCCCTTCCCATGATAACATACCATTATGTTGTATACATCTATCAATCCATACCTTCATCCACTCAAGATTGTTTGCAATGTACATATGTAATGCATCCCACTCTTGACCAACGTTATCAGAAAAATCCAAATTCATCAATAGATATTAGTTGCCAAGGTCAATATTAATAATTGACGAAGAATAAAAATTAAATAAGAATGATATAAACAAAATTGAAAATTTATATGTATTATAAATAATCTCCACATTAAATATTTAATTACCTCTCACTTTACTTATTCTACCTTTCCCCAATAGGTGCTCCCATTCAAATTTTTTGATGGAGTTCACATCCAAAATGCGATCCACATACATATTTTTTGATAATTTATGAATATTGTGACTAATATACATCATGGATTGATATAACCTATATCCCTCCACCATATAACCCTCAAGACGTGTTATTTGTCAAACCAAAACCTTCAACCATTTCAAGTGTCTCTCCACCATCCACACTAACCTTGTGTGTACGTGTCCACACAATTCAATCTCCTCATTGACTTGGTGTATGAGATAGTGTTCGTGTGCATTGAAAAATGTTAGATAATTTTACATTTCACACATTAGTCAACGTGTTTTTTCTCTTCCAATACTTTATATCTTCTTTATGGGTTTCTTTCAATGACAACTATCTACAAATGACACATGCAAATAACATGCTTCAACAAAACATAATGTATTACATTACAAGTAAAACACGTCATTAAGTTGAACAACAAATTAGAAAAACACTTTGCATATAAATTGCTACTTACCTCATCTATTGCCCACGATCGTATATAATTTGTTTGACATTCTTATCGAAGTCAACTGGGAAAGATAGAGGTAGAACATATTGTGACAATAAAAATGAATTGTTATTTTTTTAATCCAAATTAGACAAAAAAAAATATGAATATGTATACCAAAACTAAAATATATAAAACCAAATAATTACCTTAATGAAGGTATGTCAATCCTGTGTTTTTACCCACCAAATTCACCTTTCTTTGTTAAGATATTTTTTATGTTTGAAGAAAAACCTATGGAAAATTTAATTCTTTGAATTACCTCTTTTACATTATTGCTTTGCTTCTTTGTTAATAATCATGGAAGGTTATTTCTATCTCCATCACTATTTGATTGGATCTCACTTTGCATTGCATGATTGGCTTCCTGAATGTCACTACAAATTTTGACTATCATTTCTTTATCCCTCCTACCATCTATGATTTGTCATAATTTTTATGTCATATTCTTCCCCATATGCATTGTATTAAACAAATAAACTATTTTTAGGTCCTCATAGTAGGACAACCTCATGAATTTAGTGGGATAACTTTTCATTCCTCATAGAAGCCCATTAATAATACCTTCACGACATTCATGATGAAGCATAAAAGAAATCACAACAGTAATTATCAAACACAATAAAATAAATTATATAAAATAAAAATTCAAAACATTACATATATGATACATAAACAAATTGCATACCTTGACGATTTATGTTATATTTCAACTTCCATAGGTGAGGTGTCATTCTTTGTGGTTTTAATCCAATCTCTTCTTTCCCATTGAAAAGATGTTTTTTAGTAGTGTGATAACTATGGTTCTTAGAGAGAAAGTGCCTATACTCATAAAACACCTCCTTTCCTAAACTTTTTGAACGATGAGATTTCATCTTAGAACCACAAACTGAACATACAAATTTACCCTTTGTTTGAAAACCTAATTAAAAGATGGACTAATGTCAATTATATAAAGGGCTTATTTAAAAAACATGCATGTTATCTTCAAATAATTATATCTATTAAAATGCAATATTTGAACATTACATACCACAAAAATGTGTTAGTCATGGGGCATCATGAATTATCCATACAAATATTCCATGGAATTTAAATTGTCTCTACCTTATTTGTTTACGATTGTCATATATAGTGATGTCAGCCTCTAACTTTAGTAACTCGTCGATAAGAGGCTGGATATATATATTTATATCTTTAACTTGGTACTTACCTAATACTTGTTTGAAATATACACAATTAATCCATGATATATATATATATATATATATAATATATATATATATATATATACATATATATATATATTATTATATATATATATATAAACAAATATAGATATTATGCAACAATAAGACAAATGAAAAGTTTACTTTCAAAATATTAATGTAAACAAATACCTGGAACAATCATTTTCAACATTATAGGCTCCCTCTATTGACATTAGAGGGGAAATTACCACACTGAGTAAATATACTTGAGCTCTCCAAATGAATTAACACCTTCAGAGATCAATGAAAGCCTAAAATTGAGAGTTTCATTCTTAAAATGCGGCCATTTTTCCCCAATTTCCCTAAATTGATAACCAACTCCAAGCATTCAAAGAACATCATCTCCACTTCTATTCCATGCATGGTAATCCATAAATTGTGCTATGCTTTTGGATATGAAAAATCGTTGGAAATGTGGAATTATAGAAATATGACGAAGAACCTTTTAAGACACCCTTTTTGTTATTTGATCGGGTTCGATATCTATTGATCTAGCATTCTGAGAAAAAAAAAATTGATGCATGTTGTTCATGACATATAATATGATAATTATGACATGCATCTATAGCTTGACACTCCATTCCAATTTCTTTCATAATGGCATATAAATCTTGGTATGAGTGAGGTAAAGTATTTGATGATGGTAACAAAAATTCACCTAACAATATACAACATAAAAAATCACTAGTTAGTGTTATAAAGAATATTAATCGTAAATATTCCATTCTTATTTTACACATCAATTAACACAAAAGAAAGGAAAAAAATCAACCTTTATGTATAATATGTGATTAAACATATTACATACCTTAGGATTTGTGTCATACAAGTGTTTCAAAAACCATTCAAAAATTTTAAGTTCACCAACAATAATTTAGCAAAGAGAAGATTTGTTTTTGAGCCTTCATAAAGGGGTGTTGTTGCCTTTTCTAGCAAAGGTTCATCAATAATATTATCATGATTGTCCTCATACTCATCATTAATTGGTCGAGGGAACAAGTCTTGGATCAATTATTTTGCCCCATCATCTTGAACTATGTTATTTTCATCATCTTCTTCCATAGGATCATTAACTTGATCTTCAATATTTTCTCCATGTTCCTTGGCTTGTACAACATTTCTACTACTACTTGGGGCATTCAAACATTGTCTACAGGGCCAACTTGACCTTATCATTATAAAAAACTAAGCAAATTAAAATTAGCATGCATAACAAATACTATAACAACATAAAATTTTACAAATAGAATTAATATAAACATAATATATAGTGAATATTTAGCTTACCAAGGAATGATATTCCTTCAGTCCCCCTTCAATGTGCCCATATTTCCTACAATGTATTTTAGTTATTTTTCTTAAAACTCTTACAATACATAAGATCCCACATTTTGTGCAAGGACAATAACATCTACCATCATTCCCTTGATTTCCCCCACCTAATGTTTGTTAACACTCTTCCCCACAAAAAAATAATGCAATGATTATGTTATAAAATTGAGTAGCGTACTAGATCTATTAAATTTTGCAATGCAATTGATATATATATAAGAATAATATGTTTTTTGCTCGACATGAAGACCTCACAACCTTTTAGAATCGTTGTACTTATAGTGAAAATGTCGCAGTATCTCTTAAAAGAAACATATTTATAAATTTACTTATCATCAAAAAGTGACCCAACCTTCCATTAATAACACAACGGAAAGATAAAAAGGTTTCTCATCATTGTTATGACGACTATCAAATTATGTCGCTCTTGCAACAATACAGAGAATATCATCAAAATTACGACGTGCTCAAGACATGCCATCGGAATACCAATGAATTCGAACTAATTAAAAAAATTAACAAAAATTGACATTAATTCTTATAATTTTCGATGGTACTGCCAATTTTAGTTGTACCATCATACTTTTCCGTCAAAATTTATTACTATATATAGTAGTGTTAGGGATTTGGAACTCTAGGGTTATTTTTTTATATTAAAATTGATTATTTCGATATATTGTAATAGATTTTTGCGAATGTGTGTAGTTACCATATCTCTCTCTTCAAAGATAATAGAATTTAAGTTTTCAATATATTGTTGTGTCCTCTACTATATTTCTCTATGTGTGTGTTTCATTTCCTTTCCTTCTTTTCATTTTGTTCCTTGGAGAACTCGGATCAACGATATCATAGCAATATGATCCTTGTTATTTCTTGATACATGTCCTCGAGGAAGTCAGAGTACAAAGAGTTGGGTCTCGAGCTAGTTTCACTTGTGAATGATCACTCTCGTCAACCCAAGATGCGTCCCATGGTGGAATAAAAAGAGATGATGTAACAAGAGATCCTATCATGTTATTGCTTGAGGAAGAACATGTATGATAGAGGAATAAGATGATGGACAATTTCGCCCAAATACTTCTACCACTGCCAATAGCGATCAAGGCACCTTCAACAAGTGGAAATTTTGAAGGTCCCACACCCTTGAAGGTACAAGTTAACTTTGATATCCCCTCATTTGAAGGAAAAATAGATGAAAATTCTTTGACTAAATGGTTAAATATATTAGAGGGATATTACTCTATAACAATAAATTGACAGTGAAAATATCACCTTGTGCACTCTTGAAAGTCCTTCCCCATGTCAAAAATTGGTGTGAAGGATACTAGGAGAGATATAGAGAAGATGAGTCTGTGATCTTCAAGCATGAACCAATTCTTAAAATTGTGTTGCTTCGCTCAAGGAGGGATTCTACCCTATGAAAAACTATGGCGACAAGTACATGAGATGGAAAACTCTTCAACAAGAAAGAGACTAGACAATGACAGAGTACACCAATATTTTCCATACCTTGTGCTTAAATTTGGGTGTTAAATACTTCAAGTGACACCTAGTTATGAATTACTTTAGTGGCCCACACAAGTATATTCAAATGTATGGATTTCTTGTACATCTCATCATTCGGAGTCGTTTATCAATATGTTGTCGAAATTGAGTAGAAATTAAAATAGAGGAACAAGTGGGAGTTTGGGTCTATAAACCCGCCATGATAGAATCATGGAAAAGGTAGGCATAAATCAAAAAAAAAGGGACTGACACGGATATACAACCTCAAAAAAATCTTCCCAAGTCATAGGTAAAGAAGGGTAATGGGAAGTTGAAGGAGGACATGGGAAAGTGGTGTGAGTTCCACAAAATCCCCTAAGACAACACTAATGAATGTCACATGAAAGTGGTGTGAATTCCACAAAATCCCATGGTGAAACACTAATGAATACCACTCAAAAGGATCATTAATGGCTAATCTTAAAAAAAGAAGTTGACTATAACTCAGATTCTAATTTAGAATAGGATAAAGGAAAATTAATCATCTATGCAAAACGTAGTGCTACCATTGTGACCACAAAGATTGAACCATAAGAGTCAGATGAGCCTGAGGAAGGGAAGCGCCTCTTCCATTAATAGATTTATATGAAGGGGACCCCACTACATTTCATTATTGGCAATGGAATCGAGGAGAACTTGATCTCAATGAAAGTCATTGAGAGATTAAAGCTACCAACAATGCCACACCCTTAGCCATACACCATTGGGTGGTTGAGTCATGGACACAACATCTGCATTGGCTAGTACTACTACCTACTCTTAGAGCATAAAACCCTTCAAAGATGAAGTATTTTGTGAGGTTACCCAACTTGAAATTTTTGTTGTTGTTTTGGGAAACCCTTATATGAGGAAACATCATGTTGATTATGAGTCTCGTCCTCGTAATATCATTGTTAATATAGGAAGTCAACTCTATAGGGTACCCAAAGTAGTTTTTACTATTGTAATTTCATTGATATAAGAAAAATATTTTCAAAAGATAATTTATCATACTGCAATGTTTTTCCTCTTCATGGTCCAATTAGAAGGTGAAAGGAAGTTCACTACGACCACCACAGCCTTAGCGTGGGGCCTATTTAGACAATAAAAATAGGTGGACAAGATTATAGATGCATACAAAGATATATTTGCTTCACTTGTAAATGTGCTTCTACATAGTCAGCTAAAACACTCAATCAACTTTATCCCAGTGTTCCTTTACCTAATGGCCCAATATACATATGCTCTCTCTTTAAGAATGAGAACATAAAAATCCATATGCACGAACTCATACAAAAGGGTCATATTCGAACAAGAACCCTATTGAGCCCTAAATAAAATCACTATCAATAACAT
This sequence comes from Pinus taeda, assembly GCA_000404065.3. Lineage (NCBI taxonomy): Eukaryota > Viridiplantae > Streptophyta > Pinopsida > Pinales > Pinaceae > Pinus > Pinus taeda. The sequence continues at coordinate 424,456 of APFE031669940.1, read as the reverse complement.
ATACCCAATTTCCCGGATTGATTATCTTCTTGATCAACATAAGGGTGCCAAGTTCTTTAGTAATATTGACCTGAAGTCAAGCTACCACTAGGGTCCAATTGAAAAAACTTATATATGGAAGAAAACCTTCAAATCTAAAGAAGGCCTTTGAGTGGCTGGTCATGCCTTTCGGCTTGACTAATGCTCCAATAACGTTCATGAGTATGATCGATGATATCCTACAGTCATTCACAAACTCTTTTGTGGTACATCCTCATCTTTAGTAGAATCTAGGAAGAACATTTGTAGCACATTCAACAGGTATTAAGCACACTAAGATAATACAAATTGTATGCCAATATAGAGAAATGTTCACTTTACATGTAGAGAATTCAATATTTGAGATAAATTGTGGATGAACATGGGGTGCATGTGGATCCAGCCAAGATCCTAATCATTCGGGTTTGGCTAGCCTCGACAACTCTGAGATTCATAGCTTCTTGGGCCTTGCTAACTTCTACTGAAGGTTCACATTATATTCCTCTCATATCATTTGGCCCTTAACTCAAGTAGCCAAGAGTGTAGCTAAATCAAATCTTTCCTAATTTGAATCACAACAAAAAGAATTCTAGGTTTTAAAACATTTCCTCTTCTTCGCACCAATCCTTACCCTACTAGACTTGAAACGTCCAATTGAGATTGAAATAGATGCCTTCTACTATGTTATCGGTGCAATCCTCACTCAAGAAGGACATCTTGTGACATATAATAAGGAAACACTCTTTGATATTGTTCGGAGATACACCCCCTATGAAAAGGAAATGTGCTCCATCATATAGGTATACCAAAAGAGGAAGCATTATATTCTAGGGAAGGAGACAATCATCCACACTAATCATATGCCTCTGCAATTCATTGAAACATAAGGATAGTTACAAAATGAACACCATCAAAAATGGTCCATATACTTGCAATAATTCCACTTAAACGTCAAGTACAAGAAGAGTAGCATTAATTGTATTGTAGATTGTCTCAATCAACCCCTAGTTGTGGTTCTAATCACAGTTCTTAATCTTGTAAGCATAAGACCTCTGAGTGGCCGCAATTATAAAATGATAACTTTGACTTCTCTAATGCATAACAGATATTGATTGTAGTAAAATAAGTTCCATACATCCACCTACAAGGTGTGCTCTTGTGCTACCTCAGCCACATTTGTGTTCATTCAAATAAGTGTCCAATATTATTTGGGAGCCACATTATAATCAAGTGGCAAGGCACTTTGGTGTGGAGAGGATAGCCATGCAATAATTCAATGGTATTTTGACACACCTGAAGATAAGATATGCAATATATAGTATATATATAATAAGAATGAGAAATAATTGGTTGATAAGACAATGAATATTATAATGAGGGCCCCCATTATAAATATCTAAGTGGGGTGCCTTTTCACTAATGGATGTGTCTTTTTGATAAGACATGTTTATCCACTAATTAGTTAACTATCATGTATTATGTTTATAACATTGGCTACTCCTTAAAAGAAATGTTTTGCCCTCGGCATAGGTAACAAAGGGAATCGTTAATGAAAATGTTAGGTCTCCCAAGAGGCTTTTTTTTCAGTAATGTCTTCCACTTTATACGATATCCTTTAATTATTTGTGATTGTAATTTATTTTTCCTAGTAGTAATGATGCCTGCTAGTTATAAAATGTTCTCTAAGTCACTTCATCATCTAACATGGGAAGTGTTGTATGTGTTGTTTGGTGCTTACCTAGTACTCTCTTGAGGCAAGAAACATGGAAAGCATTGTGCATGTGACTTTTATCAAGAAGGCTCAAGTTTTATGCTACTTGGCTAACGTTTTTATTCATATGATATGGTCAACGGGACTTTGGTGTCACTTTGTTCTTTCCTTGTTGTTTCGGGGATAATTGTTTCTAATATTGAAGCTTCACAAATATCCGGTACCCAATCTCAATTTCACTTTCTATTATTTGTTGTTCATCTTGTATTTCAAATGATTTCTTCTGATATTTAGATTTTCCTTGAGTCTCTAGAGGACCTTTTGATTTTCTTCTAATTGACCCTTTAACACTGGGATTTTGATTCCTTTATAAAAAATTCCTTCCATTTAGGGACCTCATAACCATAAATAGTTTGAAATATAGTCATTTATGTCAAAGTATGATATGTAGAGTTATATCATCATTCAGCAAGGTGCAACCATTAAAACCACTTATTCTATTTGTTCATTACATAATAATAAAGGTAAGCTTCCAACCATTTATTAACAATTTATTATTACAATTTGTTTGCGAATTATATGATGAACTCATGTTGAAGTATTATTTTTGGAAATCCATTAGACATTTTTGCAAGATACTTCAACAATTTGTTTTGCAAAATCTGATTTCTTTACTCCTATGAAGTGTGTACTTTGCGAGTTTTTCAACTACTATGAGGATTTTTTCCTTTACATCTGACACAAGTAATCCTTCAATAAAATTCGATTGATATTTCTTCCTACTTTTGATTTGGAATATCTAAGGGGTGGAACAATTTAGGAGTCATAATGTTTTCATTTTTATTTTTCTGAGATTGATAACACTCTACTGTGTAATTTTAAATCATTACTTAACCATTTCCAAAAAAAAAAATGGCACATTATGGTAGGATTTAGTGAAACCTACATGTCATATTGATGGCGAGTCATGAGACTCCTTGATAAATTTAGCTTTAAATCTTGAAGTTGGACTTAGGTCAATTCTTCCTTTATACCAAAGGATGTCATTTTTCCATTTGAATTTGGAGTTTTGAGTAGGACTATTGATTATGGCACACATTGTTGGATTCTTTGCATATTCACTTTGAATTTCATTGAGACATTTTGAAATTAGAATTGAAACTACAAATGATGGGGACTCTTCATATTTTCGTGAGATAGTGCCTGCTACTGTGTTGTCATTTCCTTTTTGTGTAGTATCTTCGTATAAAAAATGGCAATTTTTTCGACACATTTTTATTGTTCAGTAGAAATTGTTTTTTGTTAGAGGGTGTTGAAGACTAATATGATCCGTTCATTTCAAAAACTTGCTTCGTAGAGGATATTGTCGCCATTTGGTTAAAGCATGCATAATGTCAGACATTTCCTTACCATATCTAGATTTTATACATTCTCTTTTATTGAGCTTCTTGATCTCCAATGTTATAGGGTGGTCATCCTAGATCAACATTACCCCTATTACAAAACATGAAATGTCACACTTGATTACAAAAGGTCTTGAAAAATATAGAATTTTTAATACATTGGTGGTGGAAATCATCTCAAATATTTCAGTTACATCGATGTTCTTTAGTAGCCTAATGGAATGAGTTAATTTTTAAAATATTTTTTTGGGGTTGGGAGAGGGTGGGGGGAGGATTACATGAGCGTAATTTTGAATAAACCTTTGATGGTATCTTTTTAACACTAAAAATCCTCATAACATCAAAATATTAGTTGGCCTGGGCCACTATGTGATTGCTTTAATTTTGTTGGATTGTACCTTCATACCTTCCTTTGATATCACATCCCAAATAATCTCTCTTATTTTTCCAGGATACTTTTTAACACATTTGCATAAAATTGGATCTTTTCTCGAAGAGAGAGAACTTCCTCCAAGTGCTTTAGGTGTTCATCCCATGTTTTACTATATATAAGAATGTCGCAAAGAATATTAACACAAATTTCCTTAGGTAGGGTCAAAATACTTCATGCATGGTTGTTTGGAAGGTGGCTAGAGTGTTAGATAAATGGGAGGGCATAACTTGTGCCCTTCATGACTTCAAAAAATGATTTTACCCGCATCTTTTAATATTACTCTGATTTGGTAATATCTTGATTTCAAACCCAACATAGAAAAATACTTAGCTCTAAGAAGCTCATCCAACATTTCATCTATGAAGGGAATAGGAAACTTCTTCTTTATTGATATCTTATTCAATAATCTATAATCTATGCAGAGCTTGAAAGGTCCATTCATTTTTCAAACAAGGACAATAGGAGTTGTGTAAGGCCTTTTACTTTTTGTGATAATATCACATCTCAATATATTTTAGACTATTCTCTTGATTTATTTTTTTGATGATGTGGATAATTATATGGTTTAATGTTGATAGGGTTAGATTATGTTTTAACTTCGATGATATGTGCAATCTCTCTTTTAGGAGGCATCTCCAAGGGCAGTTTTGGAATATGTTTTTGAATTTTTGAATTTATTCTTAAATCTCTTAAGGAACAACATTAACTCGTTCTAAGGCCAGTATTTCCATTTTGACATTGTACTATATATGTTAGTGCTCCTTTTCGGATTAACTTCACCATATGATGGGAGGATACAATTTGATTTTGAGGCGGTTAAAACCCATCTAACTTATATTATTCCCCTTGCCATCAAAACTTTGTAAAGTGTTTTTTATGGTTGGTAGAGCAAGTACCTAACATTTGTAGCATTTGACACCTAAGACTACATCCATTCCTCCTAGAAGTATGGTGTAAAACTGGCATTCTAAATTGTAAACTTGAATTTGTAATTTCATCTTATGACATTTCCCTATGCCTTCAATTGGTTTCATATCCCCTACCATAACTTTCATATTGGTCATTTAGAATACCAAAATATTCATCCTTTTAGAGAGATTTGTGTCAACAAAATTATGAATGCTTCATGTATTTATTAGGACCATTACATTGCTCTTCTTGATGTGCCCTTTAATTTTAAGGCATGTGATTTAACTATATTTGTCATGGTTGATAATGATAATTATGGTACAATTTCATTATCTAAATCTGGGGAGAAATGTTGAGACTTCAACTTCTTCTTTGAATAAATCCTCGTTATCTGAATCCTCTTTTGCCTCACATTTATATAAATTATTGGCATTACTTCCTCGAAGCCATTTATGTTTACGGTCCCAATTTTTCACCACAATGTTTGCATTTACCTTATTTTATTGTTTGGGCTTCCAAATTAAGTTTGTTTCATTCTCTTAACTGCAATGGAAGGTATTTGGAATTTTCTTTTATTGTAGTTTTAGGAATCCTTCATCTTGAATAGACTTTCTCAAATTTTGGCAATGACACTCTTTCAAATTTCTTCTATGCAATTTTTTCTTTCCATATTTCATCTTCCATAGTTGTAATATCATATAGGTTTAGCTCATTTTTTATCTGTGGTTTCAATTCGGTGATGTGAGATAGAACTAGATAACCTCTTCATAATCTAGGTACTCTTATAGCTAGTGATTCCCATTCACGAGTAAATTCATCCACATTTTATTTTTGTTGTAGCTTGGTAAGTTTTGTGAAAAAACATATTCCTTTATACCTTGGAATCATTTAAGGAATTCATCTTTAAATTAATTAATACTCTGATTTTTTTCCACCATATATATCAATTATACGTGTCGCCTTTCAATTGCATGGATACATATTTGATGTTTTCATTGTCATTACGAATACCATAAATCTCAAAATATTATTTTGTTTCGTTGAATCGAAAAACACCTTGTTTTAGCTCCCATCAAATTTTGAAATTTCCAATTTTGCTCTGGGTTAGTATGGAAAGATTGGTTGATTATATGGTGGACATTGGTTTTGGATTACCATGCAATGAGTAGGTATATTTAATTATGGATTTTAAGTATTAAGCAGGATCTAAAGGATATTTATTTGTGGATATGGTATGTTTGATAGGGTTTGTGGGTTGAACATCACTGAAGCATTTTTTAAGGACTAGCGATGTTTTACGTTGTAGTAAGTTTTGTTATGATATCTTGCAATATAATGAATTGGTCTTTTAGTTCTGCATTTTTGTCAACCAAATTCCTTAGCACTACCTGATCTTGTTGTATTACATCACGACTTTGATTGATTTGCTCTTCTAAGTGTGGATATTTATTTTCCAAGTCCTTCTAAAGTGCATCAAGTTGTTGCTCCATTCTAGTCAACCCCATACTAATTTGCTCATAGACATTGTCATAATGATCGGTGTTTTTTTTTATCTATTTTAACTATCTTGTTAAAGTACTAATACCTAAAATCTATATATCCTACTTTATTAAAACCTAATTCAAAAAAAAATTGCTATGTTGAGTCAAACTATATGGTGGAACTTCTTTCGATGCATAAGTGTTTAGGATGTCCATCCCATGTTTTACTATATGTAAGAATGTTGCGAAGAAGACTAACACAAATTTCCTTTCATAGGGTCAAAATACTTCATTCACAGTTGTTTGAAAGCTGGTTGGAGAGTTAGATAATTCGGAGGGCATAACTTGTGCCCTTCATGACTTCAAAAAGCAATTTTTGCCACATCTTCTAATCTTACTCTAATTTGGTAATATCTTGATTTCAAATGCAACTTAGAAAAATACTAAGCTCCATGAAGCTCATCCAACACTTCCTTTATGAAAGCGAATATGAAAAATTCTTTATTTTTTTCTTATTCAATCATCTATAATCTATGCAGAGCTTGAAGGACCCATCCTTTTTCAAACAAAGACAACAGGAGTTGTGTAAGGCCTTCTATTTTTTGTGATGATATTGCATCTCAATATATCTTGGACTATTCTCTTGATTTCTTTTTTTTATGATGTAGATACTATTATGGTTTAATGTTGACAGGGTTTGTTTCTATTTTAACTTTGATGATATGTTCAATCCCTCTTTTAGGAGACATCTTCAAGGGAAAATACTGGAATATGTTTTCGTGTTTTTGGATTAATTATTGAATCTTTGGAGGCTCAACATTAACTAGTTTTGAGGCCAATATTTCCATTTGAAGGCATTGTACTATATTTGTTAATGCTCCTTTTTGGATTAACTTCACCATATGATGGGAGGATACAATATGATTTTAAGGTAGTTGAAACCCATTATCTTGTACTTTTCTCTTGCCATAAAAACTTCATAAAGTGTTTTTTATGGTTGGCGGAGCAAGTGCCTAACGTTTGTAGCCATTTGACACATAAGACTACATCCACTCCTCCCCGCAGTATGGTGTAAAGCTGGAATTCTAAATTGTAAATTTGAATTTGTAGTTTAATCTTATGACATCTCCCTATGCCTTCAATTTTTTCCCATCTCTTACCATAACTTTCATATTGGTCATTGAGTATATCAAAATATTCAACCTTTTTGCAATTGTGTCCACGAAATTATGAGTACTTCTTGTATCTATTAGGACCATTACATTGTTCTTCTTGATGTGCTTTTATAATTTTAAGGTTAGGGATTGAGCTATTATTGTCATGGTTGATAATGGTATTTGTGGTACATTCTCATTATCTAAATCTGCGGAGAAATCTTGAGGGTTTTCAACTTCTTCCCCAACTAAATCCTTACTATCTAAATCCTCTTTTGCCTCACATTATATAAATTCTTAGCATTATTTCCTCAAATCCATTTATGTTTGTGGTCCCATTTTTCCCCACAATGTTTGCATTTACCTTCTTTTGCTTGTTGGGCTTCCAAATTAGGTTTGATTTATTCTCTTTAACTATGGTGGAAGTTACTTTGAATTTTATATTTCTATAGTTTGGGGAATCCTTTGTCTTGAATAGAATTTCTCAGATTTTGGCAACAATACTCTCAAATTTCTTCTTTGTAGGTTTTGATTTCCGTATTTCATCTTCCATAGTTGCAATCTCTGTTATGTTATATCGAACTAGACAACCTATCCATGATCTAGGTACTATTTAGCTAGTAATTATATTCACAAGTAAATTCATCCGCATTTCCTTTTTGTTGAAGCTTGGAAAGTTTTGTGGAAAAAGCATATCCCTTGATAATTTGGAGTCGTTTAAAGAATTCATCTTTAAATTTATTCCAAATTATTTAATACTCTGATTTTTTTCCACCATATATACTAATTATATGCATCTCCTTTTAGTTGCATGGATGCATATTTGAAGTTTTCATCATCATTATCATAGATCTCAAAATATTCTTTCGTTTGTTGAACCAGAGCACACCTTGTTTTCATTCGCATCAAATTTTGACAATTCCAATTTTGCTTTGGGTTAATATGCATAAATTGGTTGACTATATGGTGGGTATTGGTTGTAGATCATCGTGCCATCAGTAGGGTTATTTAATTGTAGATTTGAAGTATTAGGCGAGCTCTAAAGATTATTTATTTATGGATTTGGTATGTTTGATGGTGTTTGTGGGTTGAATGTATCCGAAGCATTTTGTTGCGGACTAGCAATGTTTTACGGCATAGTAAGTCTTGTTGTGAGATCTTGTAATATAATGAATTGTTCTTTTAATTTCGCATGATTTTTGTCAAACAAATTCCTTAGCACTATTTGATCTTGTCATATGACATTGCAACTTTAATTGATCTACTCTTTAATTGTGCATATTCCTTTCCAGTTTTCTCTAAAAGTGCATCATGTGTTCATCCATTCTAGTCAACCTGATACTAAATTTGCTCGTAGACATTGTCGTAGTGACCAGTGGAGTTTTTTTATCTTTTTAAAGTACTAATACCTCAAAATTGTGTGTGTGTGTAATTTTTATTATCTTATTTTATTAAAACTTAATTAAAAAAAAATGAGGCAAAATATAGGGTGGAACTTCTTTTGATGCACAAACAGGCAGGGCTCTTTAAAAAACAAAACAAAACAAAAAATCACCTTAGTAGTGTACAATCAAGATTGGATAGATCGTACAATGGTTGTGAGGATTGGATAGACCATTGGGCGGAGATGGAGACTATCGGTTGCACTTCGTAAAACAACAACAAACAACGAAGGACTAATAGTGTTGACAAATTGTACATGAATTGTGATGGCCAAACTAGATGTAGCAATACAGTGTGATAATGAATGATAGTGGACGCATATGAAATTACAACAAATGAGTGCAAATGACGACGGAATAATAAAATAGTAATTGTACAGTAAATTGGTTTGGGTTGTACAATGAATTGGTACAAATTGTATAGGGAATAGCAATGAAAGCCCATGAATTGGCTATGATACCAAATGACACGAGGAACATAGGTTATGCAATATATATTATATATAGAATAAGAATGAACAATAATTGATTGATAAGATGATGGATATTATAATGAGGGCCCCTATTATAAATACCTGGGTGCGGTGCATTTTCACTAATGAACACATCTTTTTTATAAGACATGTTTTCACTAACTAGTTAATTATTATTTATTATTTTTATAGCATATTTATATTGGCCAAAGCTTCAACAAAACATCTATCAGATTATTAGGTCGTGCACTACTTATGCCATGGCTAAACTAGCCATCAAGAAGTACGGGGTGCACACTCCTCTTCCTACCTCAAGCAAGCCTTGGGAGTCGGTATCCATGGATTATAAGTCAATTTTTTTCTCAACCAAGCATGGTAATGATTGTGTGTTTGTAATTGTCAATTTGTTCTCTAAGATGGTCATTTTGGCACCATAAAAAATAAGTATCATAACCAAAGCCACTACTAAACTCTTCTTTGAGCGCGTTTGGGTTCATTTCAGGCTACTTCGAACCATTATCTCAAATAGGGATAACAAGTTCGTCAATACTTTTTGGTCCAACCTGTAGTCTCTGATTGATACCAAGTTGACCAAATCAACCACCTTTTGTCCCCAAACTGAGGGACAAACAAAAGTTGTCAATAGGATTAGTGTGCATGTACAACTCCAAGCATCTACATACATTATACGAATATCTTCCATATGTTTAGCATAGGTATACTAGAGCCCTCCACAACTCTATTGGCCAATATTTTTTAGGTGTGCTTAGGGTTCCAACCATCAATGCCAACTGATGTAGCTCTACCCATTTCATCTCCACCTACAGATTCCTCAAATGCTCATGCCAAGGTAGATAGAGAGGGCAAATTTGTTTAACATATCCAACACCTCCAATAACAACTTCATGATATCCTATGAAAAGTCAATGCCAAGTACAAGCAATGATATGACCAACATCATGTTCCACACAAGTTTCAAGTAGGTGATAAAGTGTGGTTGCATCTACAAAAAGAGTGTCTCACAAGCCCCCATAGAAAGATCAAAACACTTCAATATGGTCTTATACAATCACAATGGCTATGGGTGAAAATGCTTTTTAATAGAGTATTCACCCTTTCTTTGGCTTGCACCTAGTGTTTAATGTGAAGTTGAGTCGACCATATTTTCTACCTTTATTAGACACCTTCGAAGCAGTGGCACAATTGAGCCCCAGATAACTCAATTCTATCTACATTGCATAAGCTACAATGGATGGGATCATAAAGACCAAGATGAAGCATACCTACTAGCAAAACATACAACTTTATTGTGTTGTCGGAGCAAAGCAACTTCTTTACCAAGGCAAGTGGCTCACCGAGAGTCAAACACAACAAAAGCTTCCTCATTTAATGAGGAAACTTGATGTAATGGAGATTGTCGCTTCCCAAGGGGTATGAATTGATCTAGGTGGATATCGATGGCCACCCACCTCTTCCATTGGCTCAATTGTTCATTATCTTCTTGGCAGTGTTCTCATGGTATTTTGGGTACCAAACTTCCAAGGTCATTTTGAATCTCTACACAATGTTTTTTGGTCATTCAAGGTGCTAAGGGTTGCCATGGAATTCCCTAGCCCGATCTGAAAGTTGTAATCATTATAGGGTTCTTTCCAACAAGCTATTGTGTGCCCCAAATAGAGATTGTATTCAAAAGTTTTGTTCCTGAGTAGTTGATGTACCAACCACCTCGGGACCCACAAACTTTCTAGCACTTCATCATTTAGTGTTAGAGTTTTTGAACTATAGAGGTCTTTTTATGTTAAAAATCCATTTTTTCAACCTCTTCTAATAACCTCTAGGAAATATGTGTAGCCACCATCTCTCTCTCTCTTTGAAAATGTCTACCACCACTCTAGCCAATTTGTGTTCTACAATGTTCTACATTTTTATTTATTGATAAAGGTTGGATTGTTGGTAAAGTAGCCAGGTTCGATCTTCATAATTATCATTATACTTGTAAAGCATATAAATATATATATATATATATATATATATTATTTTCTCTAGGCAAAGTATGTGCCTTATGTTCATTGGGTTTATTGAGTCAAAAAGAATATTTATTATTAGTCAAAGGGTCGAAGTCATGTTCGGAGTTCTTGAAAGAAAAGAGGAAAATTATTTTGTCTTGAATTAAAAAGTCAATTTGTCCTCCACAAGACCACGTCGACCCTCTAGGTGGACAAGTCGGCCTGCCCAAAGGACATGACCCTTCGCATAGGCAAACAACTATATATTGGCACTTGTTCTCCTTCATTTTGGCAATCAGTTCATTGAGTTTCTGTGGCAAGTTCAAAGGTTTAATGCAAGTTCTCTGTGGCATAGGATCTGAAAAGGTGTGAGTTTCTCTATGGAATAGGGTCTGAAAAAGTTGAGTCTTTCTGTCGCAGAGGATCTGAAAAGATGCAAGTTTCTGAGGCCAGAATTCAGTGAAGTTGTGCAAGTTATTGAGACTATCTCTTTGATGATATGCAAGCTAAAGGACTATGATATATGTGAATTGTGAGCCATAAAAGGAATGAAATGACTGTGATATGCGAGCTATAAGAGAATTATAAGGTCTGCAAAATGTGACCTACAGGGAAGACGAGTATCCCTGTGGAACAAGGCATCTAAAGGACAGGCTTGTGACAAACTAGTTCATCATATTGAGGTTAAAACATGACAGAGAATGGAGGGTTGACTTGGATCTTGTGGGTGGTCTTAGTCTTGGTCTTGGTTTTTGGGTCTTGGATTTCTCACTTTGATCTGATTCTGTAAGAAGAAAAGATTGGTTGGGTTTTCCCCTTTGTGGAGTTTTTCCCTAGCTTGGACCCTATATTTTGTGTTCTTTGTCTCTTGTTATCTTCATGTTTTATGTTTTTTATAATTGTTTGATGAGAAACATCATAAGAGAATAAAAATCCAACAAAATTCTCACAGACAATTATCAAGTAAGAGAAATCAACCCTAACTGCTAGCCTATTGGTTTCTCAACAGTTTGCACTATATTATTGTGCTCTCCTATATTTTTCAATGTCTGTGTTTCATTTCATCTATTACCTTTCATTTTGTTCCTTATACAACCCAAGATCATTTTGTTTAATTTCACTGACAGATAGACTCTCAAGTTCTTGTACTTGAATGGTATTCCTTTTAAAAACTAAGAGGACCTGATCATTCAGTTTGCATAGCCAGCATCTGCCAGATCCTTCCATCAAGCTGCTATGTGAGATTTTCAAGATTCTCTACCTAGAGACAACAATGGTTTTCAAACATGAAAATATCAACTCGTCATTATACATTTCCGGTCACTTCTTTTGAATATGAAATGACAGTGCTTTGTGGAGTTATTACAAAAAAAATTAAAATAAGATGGCCACAAGTCTATTGGGAAATTTGCTTTTGCCCCATCACGGATGCAGTAAAGAAGAGTAAAATGTTAGTGGTCAGGATTACAATGTCAAATAGAAAGAAATAAAGTGCACAGTAATTTGGTGCTCTTCCTCAAAATGTGGAAAATAAAAACGAAAGCTTGGTCTGCATGTATAAATGTGATAAGAACATTTTTATGAAATATTGTTGTGGTCATCATATTAATTCTAAACAGAAGAAAAGAGAGAAACATCTTTGCCATTAAATCACTGGCAACAAGGGAAAGTCTGACAGATGGGAAAGAGAAATATCGCAAATGCCAGGGTTGTGATTCCAAACTTTAGTAAATGCTTTCCAATACCCATCAGATGTAAAGGTTCACCAATAACCATCAGATGTAAATATCAACCTTTTCTGAGACAAAAAAATGTTCAGTACACAACCTAATATTCTGACATCACCATCCATCAATACTGTAGTCTGAACTTAAGAAACTTTCCGTGCAAAATTCTTGTAACCACAACCAACACACGTCAAAATTACAGTGCCTGTTGTCGGATCTGGTTTGATATTAAACTGAACACCAAGGAAATCCTTGATATGCCGTAAGGTCTTTATGCCATAAGTGGAAAGTTTCCCAACACGAACCTTTGAAACATCCTCTGGACATAAAGCACAAAGAAGAAATAGTAGACCCTGCAATTAATAACCAGAAACATCATCTCGGGGACTAAGCATAGATGGGGCAGATCCTTCTAAACCAAATGAATTGTAGCTTGTAAATATTCTTAATGGAAATGAAACAGAATATAATTACCTGGTGTGTTGAATCAACCACTCCACCCTGTTTGATCTCTTCAAGGAGCATCATTGCACCTTGTGAGCCAATATCTTCTGGAAGAATTGGTGCTTTCTGATTCTTGGCATCAGAAACATCCCCCTCCTCTTCATTTGCAGTATAATTAGCAGCACATTCAGCAGATATCAGGCAACCACTTGTGGTCTCAGCCACTAAAGAGATGCCATAACCTGGAGATCTTCCAAACAGATTATGCAAACAATCAGGTGACCATGATTAATGTTGGAATTCAAGTTGAAGTAAACCTATCAAAGATGAAGATGCACTAAAGAAATAACTAAATAAACCAATAAAAGGAGCAGGCTTGCTAAAAGCTCAAGGATGGTCTTGAGAAATTAGGTTAAGTAACGATGTCCTCTAACATTGAAGCAATAAACAGAAGAATGTATGGCGTTAATCTTCTCCTTGTTGGGAAATTACTTATAATCTCCAACAAAACAACAGTGTCATTCATCTTATGGAGTTCCTTATGTAGTCTATGTGTATGGGGACAAGATTAACAGTCAAACCTTTCTTAGTGTATCCTTAATCACCTTCAACGGAAGAGCCTCTTCAACAGATAAGTGATCATATAAAAACCAAGATCATACTCAGATGAGCTTCGAATCTTGCATTATCCATAACATCTATATGCAATGCATATCATTTCATTGATTAACGGGTGCCTTAGAACAGCATATATAACATTATTATAGTTTTCACAAGAATGAATATGCAAACTCACTTCCTCATTAACAAAACATACTATCAATGTAATGATATCGAACTTGTGAAATCGTCTACTATTCACCACGTCTATTATTCACCAAGGTTACTAGCATTGTAGCAGAAGTACAACATCAAAGCTTGCTACGATTTCTTCAAACACTTTGCAGGTAATTATGAATGAAGGCAATACCAGAAATAAACCAGCAATGTTACCACATGTAACTTGTAAGAAAAAATCTTCTAGCACAATAACAGCTCAGCCAATATACATAAAATTCATACTAACAAACTCAGCCAACTGTTTATTAAATCTGATCATGAAATTACATGCTGGGCAGCAAAATCAATTTACTAGGAGCCTGGCTAATAGCACATTTTTTTGTGTAGATGGCAACGCTAAAACATCCTGTAGATGGCCTTGCTGGACAAGCTTGAGGCGCTGAGTCAACCCTCCTTTTTGGATGCCACGGCCTAGCAATTGTTGGTTTGTTTGGTATATTGACAGTGGGGCTTCTTCCCACATGAAGAGAGTGAAGGAATACTTCCCCAGCTTGAAGGAGAAAGAAATGGACTTCTACATAGAACTTGGGGACAATGCCAAGTACAAGGCAGCTGGAGTTGGCACTGTAGAGTTTCAGACGGAATCCGGTAAAATCTTGCTGATAGAAGATGTGTTGTATGTTCCAAGAATGACCAAAAATCTGATTTCTGTTGCTATCTTGGAAGACAAGGGTTATATTGTGATATTTGAGGATGGTAAGATGTACATTTGACCCTATGGATTCCAGGACAGCCAAGGTGATAGGAGTTAGAAAAGGTAACCTATTCAGACTTAAGGTCGACCCTGCACGAGCATTGGTAAGTTGCAGCCGAGAGTTGGGCAAGATGTGGCACAGGAGGATGGCTCATCTACACCATGGAGCACTCAAAGTGCTCAAGGAGACTATGACAGGACTGTCAGAGTTCAGGGTCAAGCAACATAATGTGTACAACAGCTACGCACAGGGCAAGTATGCCAAGACCACCTTTCCGAGCAGCGATACTAGGGCCAAGGGCATTTTGGACCTAATTCACTCGTGTGCATGGGCTCCCGGTAAAAAAATTTGCGCTCCCTGCCAATTTCGGGAGCGGATTCGGGAGCGTCACTCTGGGAGGGCGGGAGCAAATCGGCGGTTAAATCAAGAAAAAAAAAATAAATAAATAAATCAGCGTTCAAAAAATCGAAATTTTTTTTATAAATTGGGGGAGGGAAGGGCATAAGGGCTTCATTGTGACTGAGAGTTGAGTGAGAGGCTCATTTGAGAGAGGGAGATTGAGAGTGTGAGAGTGAGGACTAGGGAGCAAGGAGAAAGTGAGACTGAGAGAGAGCAAGGAGAGAGCAAAGAGCAAGGAGAAAGGGGAGATTGGACGCATTTGAGGTAGGTTCGCCGCTCTACAATGTTGAATAGAATGTTTAGCATTTTTTTTAATGTTTATTATATTATTCCTAATTTCTAAATAAATAAATAAAAAATTTTCTATTTCGGTTTCCCTTTCCCATTGGGCCATTCCCATTTCATTTTATTAAATTTTGCAGATTCAAAACTACAAATTTCAAACATCATGGTTATTATGGTGTTGGAGAGTAGGAAAAGGAGGGTTCAAAATGAAGAAGGGGATGAAGAAGGAGGACAAAGTGGATTTGATGAAAACCCCGGTGAGGAGGAGCTGGAGGAGAGTGAACATGATTCAGCTCAAAAAACTAAACAAGACCAAACTCCATTGTGGAAGCCTGAAGCAGGGAAAGGGGATGGAACCACTAAATTTCAATGCCCCCATTGCAACAATAATTACATAGGTTCATACACCCGTGCCAGAAAACACCTCTGCAGGAAAATGACATGGGATGGAGATAAACAAATAGGAATCAAAACTTGTGCAAGTGTGTCAGCAGCAAATAGAGCCAAATACATAAGGGAAGAGGAGGAAGCCCAATACAAATCTTAAAAAACAAGGGGTTTCTTTGAACCAAGCTCACAATCACAAGCACAAAGAACTCCTTCAACATCCTCCCAAGGCAGTGGATATGGAGGCACAAGGTCACCAGGTTTAAGGCGTAGAAGCATATCAGAATTCCTTGATGAAGGGTGTAGAAATGATGTGGATTCAAAAGTTTACAGGTTTCTCTATGCATGTGGGAATCCATTCAATGTTCTTCGCTCACCTTATTAGCACGAAATGGTTTCTGCCATAAATGATGCCCCTAAAGGATACAAGAGCCCTGGGTATGACAAGGCAAGAACCGTTGGACTTGATCATGAAAAAGAAAAAAATATCACATTCTTTGAATAGAATGACAAGTTCTTGGACTGACCATGGGGTGTCCATTGTATTTGATGGATGGACAAATGTAAAAGGCAAGCCATTGATAAGTGTTCTTGTTGTGTCTGTTAGTGGTGCCATCTTTCTTTCAGCATATGCTTACTCATACAAGTTCAAGACCGACATCAACATTGCAGAAGCATTACTTGAAACAATTCACTGTATTGGGCCATACAATGTCATCCAAGTCATCACTAATAATGCTCCTAATTGTAAAGCAGCGGAAGCAATTATTGAGGATAAATACCCCAACATATTTTGCTCTGGGTGTTTGGTTCACACATTGAGCCTTTTGATGCATGATGTTGTTAAGAACAAAAATGAATAATACAAATGGATTGGTGATTTGTACAAAAAAGGCAAACAAATGATAAAATTTATTACAAATCATAGCAATAGCCATGGCCTTTTCTGCAGTCACTCAAGATTGGAGTTGTTGAAGATTGCGAGGACTAGATTTGGTAGCTATTACCTCACCTTCAGGCGCCTTTGAAGGTAAGAGAGTCATTGGTTAGCATGGTATCAAGTCCACACTGGCAGGGATTAAAGGAAAGGGCTACAAATGCAGCTGACAGGCAAGGTTTTGAACTGGTGGAAGAGAACGCTCTTGATGGTATGTTTTGGGCATGTGTGAGGCAAGTATGGGATTTCACCAAGCCCATTTATAACATAATTCGGTTTGCAAATACAGATAAACCAATGATTGGCGAGGTGTATGAACAGATGGATACCATGTTGGGGCAAATAAAAGATATTGTTCATAACAATGATCCCAACTTGTACAAACTGATTCACAATTTTGTTTGTGTATGGTGGAATAACTTAATCTTCTACTACATTGCTTGGCGTATATCCTTACACCAAAATACTACTCTACATCTTGGTTGGGCCAACCTGCACCAGGGGGTGGGGTTAGGACCAAACCCCATATAGATGAAAAGGTATCTAAAGGATATTTGGAAGCATTAGAAAAGTTGATACCTGACAGGGAGGAATGTGCTAGTGTGCGCCTTGAAATAGGTAGATACTTCAGTAACATTGGTTTGTTTGGTACCTTCCATGCAATGGAAGACAGAGACAGATTTGATGCTCTCACATGGTGGGAAACATATGGTGGCCATGGACTTTTGCCAAAATTGGCAAAAAAAGTTCTATCACAGGTTGTAAATACTTCTTTTGCAAAGAGGTGTTGGAGCACCTACAGCTTCATACATAATGTGAAAAGAAACAGACTCAATGAAAATCGGGCAGAAAGCTTGGTTTATGTGCACTACAACTTGAGGTTGTTGAGTCATTACTGTGATCGGGCTTATGAGGATCCAACATATAAAATTTGGGACAACCACCCAGAGGATGACAATTTGGAGGATGGCACTATACATATTGAAGAACTGGAAGAGGAACTTATAAGGGAGGAAGATGAAGCAGCAGCCATGCCACCTCCACCATCCAGTAGCAGTGCTCAAGTTCCTAGTCTTGTTCCTTTGCTGTCGCCACCTCCATCTACACCCTCATGTGGAGGTCATGTGCCTTCTAGTTCTAGTCGTCGGTTTGTGTGAGAGACTCCTAGAAGACCACCACGACCTGCTCATACATTAGACTCTCGTGGCAAGGGCCACATGTTGTAGTAGATAATAGATTTATAGTTGTCTTTTCTAGTTTCTATTAGTTTTCATAACTGTTGAGTTTTGACTCCTGACTTTTTCATATCATAATAATATTTTTTGTAAACAATATATGACTGTGAGTCGTGACAATGAAAGTTTGAAGTTTGAAGTTGGCAATCATAACTCATTGGTAATGATTCTGAATTATGAATATGATGCTTCGTGAAAGTTGTTTCATTTAATTTCATAATTCATTTTATAACATTTCATTTCATGTTAAGTTGTTAACAGTTAGATATTATTTCTTGTAAATGGTTAAACTTAGCTTACAAGTACAACTTTGGTGATCAATGATGATAAATGTTATATATTGAATTTTCAATTTTGAAAGCTTGAAGTTGAATTTTCAATTTATGATTCACGAGACTCAATTGTGGACGTGGTTGATGAAGATTATAACTTCTAGATGATTGATGTTATATGGTTCAATGATCAATCTATGTATTTTTATGTTTTTTATCTCTAATTCATCATTCTACATGTTTTTGTTGACATATACGTATCAAAATATTAAAAAATATATATATATATATAGATATAGATATAGATATATATATATATATATATATATATATTGCTCCGGGATTCGCTCCCAAACTGGGAGCTTTTGAAAATGTTACTCTCGCTCCCAAGTAACACTGAGTGGAACAAAGAACAAATAAAAGTCATTAAATTACTGGACGAATCTCAGTGAAGGGGTCGAAGGTCTGTGGTTGTTCTCTGTGCTAAAGGACCGAAGTTCCTATGGTGAATACTATGTTACAGGGGCCAAAGTTCTCTGATATTTATCTAGCTAATGAGGCCGAAATTCTGTGGTTATATTCTGTGCAAGGAGGCCAGAAATCTATGATATCTCTCTATTGTCAAGACCAGACTCCTGTGGAAGGAAGTCCGAATTTTTCAGACCTCTTTACAATCCCTTGACCGAGTTGACTAAGGCGGATTGAGGAGAGCTTGACTTGGACTCTTGATGGACGTCTTTGTTGACCAGTTTATCTTGACTTTGATGTCTCTTGTTGAATTGATGCTCTAAGGAAAGATTTGTTGGGTTTTTCCCCATGTGGGTTTTCCCAAGGTAAATATGTGTGTTATTGTATGGATAACTCTTTATGATCCTTATGACATTTTTGTTTTATTGTTAAGCTCCTCTGTGTAACTGTTTGATGATTAGATCACAAGAAAAGAATTAAACTAATGGATATCATACGAAAAATTTAGCATAAATCTGCCCTATTGTCCATGATTTGAAAAGCAAAGGAAGTCAAAGATTCGCGAAAGAAAAAAAAAATCATGATCATATTCTAAGGTCAAAGCATCTATGAAACCCTAGCCCGAAATTCTCCAAAAATCTTGGTACCAAAAATCTTAGCAAGTTGCAAAGGAGCAAAAGTCTCAGTAAGCATGATTAAAAATTCAACTAAAGGTCAAGTCTCCTAGAGCAAGATATTGTTGACGCTACAATGTTTTGTTTTTGGATATAAACTTATTGGAAATATGGGGTTTAAAAACCCTAGCTGGAAAACAAGGCTTGAATAAGAAAAGCTCTAGGGTTTATGGCCAAAATCCTAGGATTAAACCTAAATAAATGTTTCAGCTAAAAGAAGAAACCATAACCCTAGCAAGGAAGGAATGCCATCATGATAACGATGTGGATGAAGTTGACAAAGTTGGAGATGGATGCGAGAAAACTAAAAATCAAGAGGGAGTTGACTTTCCCCTCAAAAGATAAGTTTCGTATATCTCTCTTCTTGAATTATTACTATTGTTGCTAGTCTCTTATCTTTATATCATGTGCGTGGTTATAATTGTTCTTCCATGACCTCCTAATGAGGATTGCAAGTACATAGTGAAGGTTTCCAAAGCTTGACAACGAATGGACGAAGTGGAAGAATGAAGCAAAGCATGTGACAGAAATGCTCTTCTGAAATCATAAATTAAGAGATATCATACTAAATGCAATCCGAGCTCAAAGGGAGCTAGAAGATCAGCAAGTTTGAACTATGCGTGCAGCAGTTGATAACTTGGACAAATACAACGTGAGAATTGAATAGAAGATTCTCCCAATAAGAGGGAGAGGATCGTGACAAGACATTTTTCCCAGTTGTGAGGTGCACTTCTATTATCATTGTTTTGAAGATTGCACCAGGTTGATGCAAAAATTGATTTCCTCAATAATTGAGGAGGAAGAAGTGTACACGAGCTACCTCAAGCTTGTGAGATACATGAAGAAGTCTTGTACTTGTAAGCAGAAAGAAGGCTTTATACACTTGAATTGACGGATCAAGGTTGATCCTATATGATTTGTTTTCCTAACAAAAATAGATGAGCTCATTCATGGAGAAATCAAGACTTCATCAGGAACCCTATTTTTAACTTCAAAGGGAGCTAACCCTTTGAGTTTGAGATGATGGATTGTCATTGATAGCAGATACACTAAAAGACAACAATGGCAGAGGGAACAACCTAAATTACCAGAGCAAGATATGTTTCAGTCTAAGAGGAAGCATCCAGTTTGGGTGACCAGAAAGCATCTGTGATCTAATGAAGGAAGCAGAATTGTTTATGGTTGAGCCAAGATATGTTGCTGTTAAAATTGGCAACTAGGGCCAAACTCCATTTGGGTCATCTTATTTATGGTAGCTGATATTTTTCTTGGATCCCTCTCATCGAGAGGTGTAGGATTGATCTAAAGATCATCCAATTCCGATAAGTATTCATGGAGTTATGAATTGATTTATGTTATAAGACAATTCGTCAAGGTCGGCCAGCAACCAAATAAACCCCACATGTGCTCAACATTTTAGTATAAAAGGAGATAACTTGAGAGTCATTTCTCACACACACTTCTATCTTGATTTCTCTCCACTTGTCTTGGGTTTTAGTGGAAGAGAAATCTAGGACTGGAAGCCCTAGACGTTGGAGGAAAGAAGACTAGGGAAGCTTCCCTAGAGGAGATGCCCTAGCCCTAGACGTTGTCAAAGAAGAAATCAAAAACGTTGTCAAGGAAGCATGCCCTAGCCGCAATCTTGGAGGAATCTTATCACAGCAAATAGATGCCCTAACGCTATCCAAAAGGCAGCCCTAAACGCAGTCTAAGAGCAACCCTAAACGTTGAGACCGAATACATAGCTACAAGTATGACCTTGTGTGAAGTTGCCTGGTTGCGGAAGCTCTTCAGTGAGCTATTTGTACACATGATGGATACCACCACGATCTTCTATGTCAACCAGGGGGGATTCGATTGTTGAGGAATCTCATATTTGATGATTTCTCCAGCAAATAGACATCAGATACTACCTTATCTGGGATATGATACGTCGATAAGTGAGGAGGCTCCATCGCATTGAGATTGATGTACAGGTCGCAAATATTTTGTTAAAGCCTCAAGGAAAGGTCAAATCTGTGACTTTCCTGAACGACTTGGATTCGTTGAGAGACCTTCTTATAAGGGTCCTGCATGTTGCATGCATTGAGCTCTGGGAGCTCTGGGGGCCTTGGGGTATTTACTGGAGCAACACACGACCATAAGGAGACTCACCCTCCCCTAATGGTGTGTTGTGTACAAAGTGAATGGCTCAACCTTCCCCTGTGATACCCCGAGGCGACTTAGGTACAGGATGAATGGTTCTCCTGTCGAGGCATCCTACCCATGCAGTCTGGGACTCATGGGAAGTACCTCTCATCTGGCCAATGAGAAGGGAAATAGGGTTAGGGACCATAGTAGTACTAACGATGGACGCATCGTTGTATCTACCACACTCCCTATGCTAGGATGACCTCCATTGATCTGGGATCAGTATGAGTGGTTTGAGACACTCTCTTGTGATATTGATTTGGGATCAATAAAACTGACTTCAGGTCAGTAGAGAATGGTATGACACATTCTCGATCAATTCTTCTTCTTCATGGTTCAACACTGTAGAGCAAAGCTCAGCAAAGGAGAGGAAAGCAAATCATAGCTCAGCAAAGCAGAGCAGTGCAGGGCACTGATGCCAGAGATAGTACAATCAGACATATGGATCAGTGGATGGAGTTCTCCCTAGTTGAGAGGGAGTGTTAAAATTGGCAACTAGAGCCAAACTCCATGTGGGTCATCTTATTTATGGCCACTGATATTTTTCTTGGATCTCTCTCATCGAGATTTGTAGGATTGGTCTAAAGATAAATCTGATTCCAATAAGTATTCATGGAGTTATAAATTTATTTGTGTTATAAGACGATTTGTCAAGGTCGGCCAGCAACCAAATAAACCCACATGTGCTCAACGTTTTAGTATAAAAGGAGATAACTTGAGAGTCATTTCTCACACACACTTCTATCTTGATTTCTCTCCACTTGTCTTGGGTTTTAGTGGAAGAGAAATCTAGGAGTGGAAGCCCTAGACGTTGGAGGAAAGAAGACTAGGGGAGCTGCCCTAGAGGAGATGCCCTAGCCCTAGACACTGTCAAAGAAGAAGTCAAAAAAGTTGTCCGGAAGCATGCCCTAGCTGCAGTCTTGGAGGAACCTTATCACAGCAAAAAGAGGCCCTAACGTTGTCCAAAAGGCAGCCCTAAACGCAGTCTAAGAGCAGCCCTAAACGTTGTCAAAAGGCAGCGCTAGACGCAGTCTAAGAGAGGCCCTAGCATTGTCCAAAAGGCAGCCCCAAACGCAGTCTAAGAGCAGCCCTAAATGCTGTCAAAAGGCAGCCCTAGACGCAGTCTAAGAGCAGCCCTAACGCAGTCTAAAGGGAGCCCTAGCGCTAACCTACGGTGCCCTAAATGAAGGCCTAATACGGCTGAAAAGGTGGGTTGTAGGTGACCCTCAAAACAGGGACAGCATGAGAGTTTGAGGACTCAAACATGCCTAGGACAGCAATGCTAATAAATGGGACAACTGGGCTACATGGTGCTGCTAAGACACATGGGACAGTAGCAAGGTATAGCATGACTGTTAAGGACAACAGCTACACCTATATATCTAGGCAGTAGTGGCAAGGGACAGCTATATAGTAAATGGGACAGCAAAGGAATGCTAAGGCAAGCATGGACAGCATGGCAAGCATGGTGTTGTAAGCACATGAGACAGTTGTGTTGCAACATGATCAGCTTCAAGACTATGATGGGACAACAATGACATTGATGGGATAGCAGCGTGTTGGGACAGAATTATGATGGGACAGCAATGACACTATGTAGCGATGGCACAATGGGATAGCAGCAACAGCAAGGTGTAGCAAGTAAAAGGTGCAGCTAGGTGCAGCAATAGTACTTGGGACAGCAATGATGCTTGGTGCAGCAAGTACATGGTACATTCATGATTGGTGAAGCATGATGAGATGCAACATAGTGATGATGGGTGCAGCATGATGCAGCACAGTGAGGTGCAACATGATGACAAGATTCAGCACAATGATAGGTGAAGGAGTCACCTTGGAGAATCAGTTGAAGCAACATGTCTTCAACTAATCTCACGTATCATCTTCTTAGGGATGATCTATGCTCTTATCTAGATAAGTCAAAGTGTTGACTTGTATTGTAAATGTACTATCTCTCTCTCTCTTTGCTGAACTATTGAAGAACATAGAAGAATTGATCAAGGGTTTCCCCACACTAGGGTTTGTCCCTGGCTAGTGCCACATCTTGTGTCCTCTTGTCTTGGCTTGTCTTCTGCAATTTATGTCTATGTTCTATCTACAGTTTACTTTAATGTTGATGTGATTGCTAATCTGGAAAAGATATTGAGCTAACTGTGAAAATTGAAATAAATTGCTCTAAGCATAGAACATACCTAAAATTAACATGGTATCAAAGTTGAGGTGAAGATAAAGCCCTAGCAAGAGTGAAAGAGCAATCACCGAAGACAGTTGGGAAAGGAAAAAAAGGATCAATGGATTCCTCATCCCTCTTCAAATTCACCAAGGGTGAAGTCGAAGCAGAGAATATTATCAAAATGGTGCAGCGGATGCTTCTGATGGCCTACCTAAAGATCACTTCAATGGGAAGTTCGGATCTAAGGGTGGAAGGAAAGGCAGATGCCTTGGTTGTAATAAGTTCGACCATTATGCAGAAACACATCACTTGATGATGATAACAATCATTCCAGGGACATCTTCAATGATCAGAGGAATAACAAGTAATGCAAGTCATCAAGGAAATAGTTGACTCTTCAAACAAAGCAAGGAACCCTAGGTATGAAAAATCAAATGTTGTTTCTAATGAGATAAAGAAGCATTATCTTATATTGGCCCTCTCCTTCAAACTCTTTGGGAATTTGGCTTGATTGTAGTGCTTCAAGGCACTTCATCGGATAGAAGGGTGCTCTCTCTAATTTGGTAGAGTGGAAAAAATCGTGGGATTATACTTAGAGTTTATGCCACCTATCCCGGAAAGGGTGTAGGGAATGCTACCCCTCAATTGAATGAGGGTAACTCAATTCATTTACAAGAATCTCTTTTATGTACTTGATCACAAGAAGAACCTAGTGTCCATTTCGGCAATGGAAGTCAAAGGTTACAGGGTAGCATTCATCAATGGAAAGGTACGTGTTTGAAAATGAAATTTTCAAAAATGCTTTTACTCATGGGTTCAGGATTGGCAATTTGTATCACATTGCAAGATGGTCCATTGGGGACCATGTCAATTAGCACATCTCATCTATAGCACCGGAGTCTACTTATTATGGGGCCCTACCCGATGGGAGTCAGAAGGTGACAAGGATGCCTGAATTCAAGAAGAGCATGAAGGTACATGTCTGAGATATACCGAAGGAAAATCTTGCAAGGGGACCATTCCCCTCATGTAGCAAGTCCACAGGTTTGGAACAACCCGAGGGGTTTGAGATTCATGATCGAGAATCTCATGCATGCAGGTGGAAGAAAGCCCTTTATGGCTTGAAGCAAAACTCCCTGGCTTAGTATGAGAGGATTGATAACTGTCTGATGACGCTGAGATTCACTAGGAGTGAAGATGATCAAAACCATTGATTGAAGGTTGTGGATGATAGACCTCTCATACTCTCATACTGGCACCTTCTGAGGACGACCTCTTTTTGACAGGTGCAAACCCTCTCATTTGCAAAAGTAAGAGGGAGTTGGATTCCGGACTTGGAATGGTGAACTGCAAACCCGCGACTACCTCGATGGATCTTAACTTTCAAAAGTTATGCGATAAGGATACCAGACCTGTTTTGGGAAATGCCTTTGAGTTTCACAAACTCATACTAGCATTGATGTTCTTGGTGAACTCCCGTCCAGATATATATTTTGCAGTTAGCATGTTGGGCTCATATTTGGTTGAGCCTCACTGAATTGATGCCAAGAATCTTCCAAGATATCTTCAAGGCATAATCTCTCATAGATTGAGATACACTGTCGGAAATGTGAAGCTGCATGACTATTCGAATGTTGACTGGGCAGACAGTGTAGAGGATCGCAAGAGCACTTCTAGTAAAACAGTGCGAAACACGCATATGGATTTCCAAATGAATTCATTGAATTGATTGAGCAGCAATACTCAATAATAATACAGAGATATTTACAAAGATAGAAACATCAAGTTTCTATGTAAAGAATCAGTTTCATCTAAGAAACGGCTAAAAGAATAAAATTAGCAACAGCTAAAGAATGAGCATTAAACTAAATTAGTATTATTCTAATACCCTCCCTTAATGCTCAATCTATTTACAACACCAATAGACCCCCTGAATTTTACAAACTTATCAGGACCAAGAGCCTTGGTGAAGATGTCTGTAGGCTGCTCTGTTGTGGGAACATATCTCAACTGAACAGATCCGTCTTCAACAAGCTGGCGAATGTAGTGGCAATGAGTTTCCACATGTTTTGTTCGTTCATGAAAGACGGGATTTTTGGCAAGTTTGAGTACTCCCTGATTATCACAAAACAAGGAAGTAGGACCTGTTTGGGAAGCATGCATATCTGCAAGCATACGTCAAAGCCAAACTGTCTCACAGGATGCCTTAACTGCTCCCCGATACTCTACTTCTATTGAGGAGAGAGCCACAGCTTGTTGCTTCTTACTAGTCCAGGTGACAGCACCAGATCCTAGACTAAACACATACCCAGCTGTAGATTTACGATCATCAACCGAACCGACCCAGTCAGAATCTGTGTAACCACTAAGTATAGGATCGGAACTGCGAGTGTATAGGAGTCCATAATCAGAAGTGCCACGCACATATCGTAGCACACGCTTTGCTGCTATCCAATGATCAGCTTTAGGAGCGGACATGAAGTGGGAAATGTAGCTCACTGCAAAACTGATGTTTGGTCTGGTGGCAGTAAGGTAGATGACACTGCCCACTAATTGCCTGAATAAAGTTTCATCCAGAGGAAGAGAGGATGACTGAGCTGAAAGTTTGAGCCCTGGTTCCATAGGAGTCGTGGCTGGTTTGCAATCCTGCATTCTGAACCTGTCCACAAGATTGTTGGTATACTTGGACTGAGAGAGAAAGATGTGATTTTCAGTCTGCCAAACTTCAATCCCCAGACAGTAGTGAAGAAGTCCCAAGTCCGTCATATCAAAGGTTCTACAGAAGTCTTGTTTGATCCCATGGATCAAATGTGCAGAGCTGCCAGTAATGATAAGGTCATCTACATAGACAACCACAAACAAGATATCATCATCAGTATGCTTGATATACAGATTTGCATCAGATGAGCTCCGCTGAAAACCATGATATGTCAGGTACTGATCAATTTTCATGTACCAAGCCCGAGGAGCTTGTTTCAATCCATAGAGAGCTTTAGCTAATCTACACACTTTCTGTTCTTGACCAGCAATCTTAAATCTTGGAGGCTGTGTCATGTAGACTTCTTCCTGTAAGTCACCATTTAGGAAAGCACTTTTTACATCCATCTGATGAACTTTCCATTTGAACTGAGCTGCTAGGGCAAGGACAAGTCGTATGGTACTCATTTTGGCTGTAGGAGCAAAAGTCTCCTCATAGTCAATGCCTTCCTTCTGTGAGAATCCTCGAGCCACAAGACGAGCTTTATACTTGTCTAGAGTTCCATCAGCTTTGTATTTCACTTTATATACCCATTTGCAGCTAATGGGCTTTTTCCCTTCAGGAAGATCAGAAAGGGTCCATGTGTGATTTTTCTGAAGACTTTGGAATTCAGCGTCCATAGCCTGTTCCCACTCAGATATACCCTTAGCTTCTGAGTAAGTTTGAGACTCAAAGATACTGTGTAGATTAGCCATAAGAGCAAAGTTTACTGTAGACTGTTGTTTGCTCTTATGTCTAGAAGTTCGTCCTTCAAGGAGTTCATCATCCCTGAGATCACCAATGGTTTAAGCCCACCATTTTGGCCGAGAAGTAGAGGAACCAATATCAGGAGGAGATGGAGAAGGTTCAGAAACAATAGGGGCAGCAAGAGAAGGGTTATTTGCCGGAGAAAGTTCAAGCAGTGTATTATCAAACACTGATGCTGCATCATCCCTCCCATCAGGTGGACTTACTCGAAGAACACTGTGAGGCTGATCCTCAGAACACTACTCAGAAGAAGACGACTGAAAGAATCCTCTGTCTTCATCAAATACCACATCCTGACTGAAGCTAAGACGACCAGTGGCTATATCTATTAATCTGTAAGCCTTGTGATGATCACTGTACCCTGTCATCATGAGTTTCTGGCTTTTGGAATCCAACTTAGAGCACTTAGCAGCTAGAATACAAACATATGCAATTGAACCAAAAACTTTGAGGTGACTGATCTTCGGCTTACGGCCAGACCAAACCTCTTCGGGAGTCTTCCCTTTAACAGCCTGAGTGGGTGATCGGTTAAGAAGATAAACAGCAGTAAAGACTGCTTCACCCCAGAATTTGTTTGGAACATTCTTGTGTTGTAACATGGAGCGAGCCATTTCAACAACCGTGCGGTTGCAGCGTTCAACAACACTGTTCTGCTGAGGAGTGTACGGAGTAGTGAACTGGCGTTTTATGCCATGAGTATCACAGAAGTTGGAAAAAGCAGAAGAACAAAATTCACCCCCGTTATCTGTCCTAAGAGTCATGATATTACAGCCAGACTCTTTTTCAACTAAGGTTTTAAACTTCTGAAATATACTAAATGCATCAAATTTATATTTGAGAAAATATACCCACATCTTTTTACTGAAATCATCGACAATAAGCAAAAAATATTTGCAAGCAGTGATAGA
The DNA here is from genome assembly GCA_000404065.3 of Pinus taeda. Taxonomy (NCBI): domain Eukaryota; kingdom Viridiplantae; phylum Streptophyta; class Pinopsida; order Pinales; family Pinaceae; genus Pinus; species Pinus taeda. Next base: position 396,287 of record APFE031669940.1, on the reverse strand, counting down.
AGATGTATTCATAGGACCACAAATATCAACATGAATTAACTGGAGTACCTTAGATGCGCTCCAAGATTCTCCATTCGTGAATGAAGACCGATGTTGTTTGCCAGATTGACAAGCGCCGCATACGCCCAACTGCTGAGTCTGAATGTCAGGTAATCCTGACACAAGTCCATCACGAGAAAGCTGAGAGAGATACTGCATGTTGAGGTGCCCATATCGCTGATGCCACAGCAAGTCTTGGAAGGATCATGTTGAACATGTTGACAGGGTGCTACAACTATTGGAGGAAAAACAATTATATGCAAAAAGATCCAAATGTTTCTTTGGAGTACAAGAGGTGGAATATCTGGGTCATATTGTATCTCATGAAGGAGTTAAGGTAGACCCTAGCAAAATTAAAGCCATTAAAGAATGGAGAATCCCCACATCCATAAAGCATCTGC